>VMDO01003043.1:0-152316 GCA_007922755.1 Pedetes capensis
CTCCCCCCCACCACCACTTCCCCACAGCCATGAGGTGAGCAGCTTTGTTCGCCATGTCTTCCCCACCATGATGCTTTCCTACAAGTCCACAGCAGTGGGGCAAAGTGAACATGGACTGAAACCTCTCACACTAGGAGCCTGAATAAGTCTTTTCTCCTTTAAGTTGTTTCCCTCAGGCATTTTATCCTGGAGATGGGATGCTGACTGACACAAATAGACACTTCTTTTTGTTAATTGTTGAGATTTGGAAAGAGGTTGTTACTACACAGGGATTTCATAGCAGAACTCTGCAAGCACATTGAGTAGCCATCTAACCACTGTGGCTGAGTAAGAGACAAAAGGAGAAGGCTACCTGGCTGTGGCTATTTCCCAGGACACCATTCCCCCAGCTCTCAGCTGGCTATAAACAATTAAAGAGTCAATGCACTGAACTCAGGGTTTATTTTATGCATCATGAAACTCAGAGTCCTGACATGGCAAAGACATGGGCCTTCCTCACAGGATCTAGCCTATTTCCAACAGTAAAGTCTGCCCTACATTTAGAGGCATTCCTCCAGCTTGTGTGACATCATAACCAAGCTAGATATAGTGGTGTTGACCAATCAGGGCCCTCAATTGTATTGGTGTACAACATTAGTGTTCCGGTTCAGCCCCACAGAGTTGACACCAGTGAATGAGGAAAGTTGACCGTCCAGCAGAGCCTCACAGCGCTCTGTCAGAGGGGATCATTTTTCAGGGTGAATTTTCTTTCATTGGCCATCCTTAGTTGTGAACTGAGGTATAATTTATTTTCATTTTGTGCTAACAGTAGGCAGCAAAGGTGATAAAATTATATAAAAGAAACTCTCTAACTCCTAGTCCTTTTTCCCATGCAATAATTTTCTTATTTTAATGAGAAACAATAAAAAATACTGATTAAGAAAAAGCATGTATGTGACTTCTTTGAATTAGACTTTGAATTCAGATTCCATCAAGAATAGTATAAAAGTAACTTAAGCTCTCAGCCTCAGTTTCTTCATTTATAAAATGAGGATACCAATTTTGTTAGGTGCCATCGAGTCAGTATCCAACTCATAGCAACCCTCTGTACAACAGGTGAAACACTATTGTCAGTGCTTCTCTGCTGTTCATAGGCTTTTCAATGGCAGATTGATTTTTGGAAGTGGGTTGCCAGGTCCATCTCCCAAGCCTACAGCACCCAGTGTTTCCAGGCAGTCTCCCATCCAAGTACTAACCAGGTCCGACCCTGTTTAGCTTCAGAGATCTGATGGGATCGGATGCCACAGGGCTACAGCTGCAGGCAGGAGGATACTAATAGTGCTTATCTATTAGCATTATGCAGATTCAATGAAATAATCTTGTGAGGCCTTAGCACAGTGCCTAGCAGAAAATATGCAATTGATAAATAGTAGAAGTTATTAGAGGGTGAATTTTGTTAGTGCAGCTTTCCTCAGGAAAGTGGCTGTTCGTTATAGGAAGATAGGCTGTTTCAGGACATTTGCTTTGACCTTTGTCCTATTGGGGGGAACATCCACCTCAGGACCCAAATCATGATTAACTGATATGCTACGTTTATGAACAGCTAAGCTTCCTCCACTGTGGTTCTCTGAGACGAGTAAGAGTCAGTGACACAGAAAATTTGGATTCACTGACAAATGAGCATTTCCTGAAACTTGATTTGGTTGTGATGAAGTAGACTGGCCTCTCCGGTAATGAATGTGGGCAAGACTCCAGGCAGATGTGCGGTGCACTTGGATTCCTCCACACCTGCCACGCCGGAGTGAGAGCAATCGAGCTGTGGAGATGCCAAGGCGAAATGTTCCTCCTGCGAACTTGCCAGGAGGATGAGAAGAACATTCCAGCAGCTGATGTGCTGCTCAGATGGCAGGCCCTCTCATTCTCAGACCTACTCATTTCCTGATGACAGAGGCTACCAGTGTAGATAGTCATGGGTTTATGGAAAATGCGGCTGCCAAAGAGAGCTAATTCTCCTCAGAAGCAGGAGTTGGCATTGGTAATGAGGGTTCTGATTTACAAAAAAGAATTTGTTATAAGACATATTTGGCTGTTTCCCTTGAAAGATCCTGCACTCTGTGTGTGTGTGTGTGTGTGTGTGTGTGTGTGTGTGTGTGTGTAGGCATATGGGCAGGTATATCTTGTTTGAAATGAACAAGTAATTGTCACTTCCAAATCATACAAATTGGTTTGAGATGTATCCCAAATTCTTCCCTAGGAGAAGTATAATATTTTTCTTACCTTCAGGTATTCTGTTTCCTAGTCCTTTAACTTTTCCCAGGCATTTCAGAAGGCATGGAAATTCAGAGATGCAGCTAAGTAAGTTTACAAATTTATGTTCTGCAGTACAGAGCTTAGAACTGGATCCCATTCAAAACATATACACATTCTCTTGAGGTGACTCAGAAAAGAAGCTATTAATTTAATGGTTGATTCTAGAGCAAATATTAGTATGGCACATGGAAAGCTAAGGAGGGTCACAGTAAATATCCATTTCAGTTTTTAAAAAGAAAATGTAAGACATTTCATTTAACCTCTCTGGAAAAGAATAGGGAATATATAACATATTCAATAAATAAATAAGAAAAAATATGCCCTGTAAGCATACGTTGTGGGAAGGAAGTGGGAGAGTGTATAAAGAAGAAACAAAAGGGCAAAGGAGCGAGGAGGAGTGAGGAGGAAGAAAGTAAAGAAAATGAGCCAGACACAGATGATATAACTGTATAAATGTACACCAGACATTCCCAGAGGGCAGTATTACCATTTGTTACCCTTCTAAGGCAGCTAAATGGGAGAAGGATGTGGCAACCCACTCCCAAGGCAATCCCAAAACAATCTGCCATTGAAAACCCTATGAGGGTCGCTATGAGTTGGACACGACTCAACAGCCCCTAACAACAACAACAAGGCAGCTGATACTTTTCTGCTTTTGTTTTTGAGACAGCAATTTATCATCTTGCTATGTAACCCAGGCTGGCCTCAAACATGTGATCCTCCTGCCTCAGCCTCCTGAGCTCTGGGATTATAGACTTGTGCCACCTGGTCTGACTTCTGTTGATACATTTTATAATTTAGGCCTGAATCCAGGGTGTTTAGAGTAGGGCCCATGCTCTCTGGTCTCATGAAATTTAGTGAATGGTCAGACCCACTTTTTGGTCCGGGGGTCCTGCCTGGCAGAGTAATCTGATGGACACCCACTATGTTCTGTTGAATTGAGAAGGGCTGAGGACTGTTTCCCTCTTTAAAGAGGCACTCACAAATGGCAGGCGAGATTAAATTTTCATTATACGTTACCACATAGCTTTGTTTGTTACAATAAGTAGGAATTCTTTTCAATAAAACAAACTTACAAAATAAAGCAAAAGCATCTCACACATGTAAACACTTAGAGAAGTAAACAATACAGAGGAGGCATGGTTGGAGGGTCTAAGAAGGTGGGAGGAAATCCACAAGCATGTGGTGTCCAGAAGCCACGGGGGTTATTTATCTGCATGACCCAGGTTCCTATTTAATTCCTGTCTAAAGTTTTATGTAGGCATAATTTATACGCAGTAAAATGCAGGCATCCAAAGCATACAGCACTTTGTCTTTTTATCAGCTACACACCCGGAAAACCACCAACACAATCAAAATGTAGAATACTTTCATCATCTTAGAAAATCATCTCTTGTCCATTCCTGATTAGTACACACTCCCACCCCCCATGAAGGAGTAACCAGCACTTTCACTTCTATTACTGTAGACCAGTCTTTTGTGTGCTCAACTGCCATGTAGGTAAAATCAGACAATATCTATTTCTTTAACATCTGACATCTTTGCTTACCACACATTTAAAAAAGTGTGCACATGATCACAAGCATTAGTAGTTCATTCCTTCTGCCACACAGTATGGCACTGCAGGAGACTACAGCCCTCGCCAGTCTCTTGTTTATAGACATCTGGGTCTTCGTTCTTTGGGGCTATGATGAATAAATGTACTATGAACATTCCTTTATGTATTTTTCATATCCACTTATTTTTCTTAGTCATGTACTAAGACTGTCATCGCTGAGCCTAGGGTGGTAGGCACATAACCTTACTGGAAACTGGTGGTTTCCTGTGGCATTGTCCAATTTTACAGTCCCCTCAGTACTTTATGGACTCTCCAGGTACCACACATCTTTATCAATGTTTAGCATCGTTACTCTTTTTAGCTATTCTAGTGCACATGTATGGTGATACCTCATTGTGGTTTCTAATTATATTTCCTTGATGACTGATATTATTGATTCCCTTTTGACAGGCTTAAGAAGCCATTCAAAAGGAATAGGTCTTTCTTTTGTGAAATGCCTATTAAAATTTTCCTATTTAAAAAATTGCTTTTATTTTTTAAGTTAGTGATTTGTAGGAGTGTTTCATGCATTTGAATTTAACAAAATTACCATTAATTTATCATCTTGATATTTGGCCATCCATTTTTCTTGCCTTCTTTTAGACTAGTCAAGTATTTTCTATGATACCATTTAATTTTTTTCTAGTGGCTTTTCCCTGTACTATCTTGTATTATTTTTAATAACTCTCACATAAAGATTATAATATTTCACTTTATCACATTCTGACTTAAATTACTGTCATTCTAATCTGCGAACCTTAAAATCGTATGATCTATTTACTCCCTCTCTCCTTCTGTGTCATTTGTTATATATTTTACTTCTAATGTATTATAAAACCCATAATATATTGTTATATATGCTTTAAATAGCCAAAAGGCCTATAAAGAAAAGGTTTAAATCTTTTTTATTATAACAAGTTGCTTCTCTTTCATACCTGCAGATTTAAACTTATATCTGGAATGTTCCCCTTTAACCTGAAGAATTTTACTTACCATTTTTGTAGCACAGGTGTGCTAGTCATAAATTCTCTTAGCTTTTGATTTTCTAAAAATGTCCTGATTTGATTTACCCTTAAATTTTTTTTTTTTCCCACTATGTGGCCCAGGTTGACCTGGAATTCACTCTGTACAGCCTGGCCCCAAACTCATAGTCCTCCCACCTCAGTCTCCTAAGCTCTGGGATTGCAGATAGGTGCCACTACACCCGTCATAACCTTCATTTTTGAAGGATATTTCATTAAATAGAATATTTTTGGTTGAGTTTTTTTCTTTTTTAGCACATACAGGGGTTGTTCCATCATTTCCAATAAGTCACTTATAATTCTTATTGTTGTTCCCATAAATATAGTGAATTCTTCCCTCTGAATGATTTTTAAAATTTTCTACTTATCCCAGATGTTTAGTAGTTTGAATACAATGTGCTTAGGTCTAAGGTTTCTTCGCATTTTTTTGTATTCGCTGTGCTTATGCAATGTTTGAGATGAAGTACATGATCCATTTTGGAAAATTTGGGGCCATTATCTCTTCAAATATTTTTTTCTCTACTTTCTTTCTCCTGTATTTCTGAGACTCCAGTTATGCTTATGCTAGCTGCACTTATGTTGAGCTTATCACAGGTCTTTGATATTCTGTCACTTTTAAAATTTATCTTTCTCTTTGTGCTTCAGTTTGGATGATTACTTTTTGTTTATCTATTTTTTTTTTTTTTTTTTTTTTTTTTTTTTTTTTTTTTTTTTTTGTGGCAGTTGGGGGTTGGACTCAAGGTTTTACACATACTTTGCAAGCACTCTGTCACTGAGCTGCACTCCCAGGCCCTTTTAAAATTTGTTTTTTATTCTTGGTACAGGGTCTTGCTAAGTCATGCAGGCTGCCTGTGGCCTCAAACTCATGATTCTCCTGCCTCAGCCTCCCAAGCTGCTGGGATTGCAGGTATGCACCACTGAGACCAGCAGTTTGAACCATTGCTATTGACTCATTTTCAGTTCACTAATCCTTTGTTCAACTCTGTCTAGCCTGATGGTAAGTCCATCCGATAATTTCTCTCTCAGTCTTTTGTAAAGATGTGGCATATTTCACTCATAGAATTTGCTATTTGGTTCATTTGAATAGTTTTCATTTATTTGCTAAAATTCTCCATCTCTAGCCCCATTGTGTCTCTCCTTTCACCTAAGTGTTTTAACATATTCATAATACTTACAAATAATTCCTTTTCTGAATTTTTATCATATGGATCATCTGTGGGTCTGAGTCTATGGACATGCTTTTATTTCTCTTGATTATGAATCACATATTCCTGCTTCTTTGGATGTAAAAATTTTCTACTGAATTGCAGACAGAGTGTTAAAAGGCCAGTAGGGACTGAAATAGATCATAATTTCTTCCATAAAGGGACAACTATTTGGTCTGAAATGCAGCAGTTGTTAGTGGCTGAGCTCATCAATCTAATTAGCATTTGAGCAGAATTGTTGTTGTTAGGTGTCATCGAATCAGATCAGACTCATAGCAACCCTGTGTAAAACAGAATAAAACATCCCCAATTGTGTGGGGAATTGTGTCTTCATTATGTTTAAGCCCATGTGGCAGCCACTGTGTCAATCCATCTAGTGGAGAATTTTCCTTTTTTTTCGTTGACCCACCACTCTCCCAAACATGATGCCCTTCTCCAGGAATTGGTCCCTTCTAACAATGTGTCCAAAATGCATATGATGCATTCTAGCCATCCTTGCCTCCAAGGAAAAATCTGGTTGCACTTCTTCTAGGACAGATCTGTTGGTTCTTTTGGAAGTCCACGGTATACTCAATAAGCATCGCCAGCACCATAATTCAAAAGCATCAATTCTTCTCCTGTCCCCTTATTCAATGTTCAGCTTTCACAACCATATGATGGGACTAAAAATACCATGGCATGAGACAGGCGCACCTTCATCTTCAATGTGACATTACTTTTCAAAACTTTAAAGAGGTCTTTTGAAACAGCTTTTCCCAGTGTACTGCATCGTTTGATTTCTTAACTGCTGCTTCTGTGACTGTTGATAGTAGAACTAAGTAAAGCGAAATCTCAGACAATCTCTATCTTTTTTCCATTTATCATGAAGTTGCTTACTGACCCAGTTATAAGAATTTTTGTTTTCTTGATGTTGAGGCACAATCCATATTAAAGACTGTGTTCTTTTATCTTCATCAGTAAATGTTTCAAATCCTCTTCACTTTCAGAAAGCAAAGTTGTGTCGTCTGCATAACACAGGTTGTTAATGAGTCTTCCTCCAATCCTGATGCTGCATTCTTCTTCATAAAGTCCAGCTTCATGGACCATTTGCTCAGCATAGAAATTGAAGAGTATGGTGAAAGGGTACAGCTCTTATACACACATTTCTTGACTTTAAAACAGGCAGTGCTTCCTTGTTCTGTTCAAACGACTGCCTCCTGGTACATATATAGATTCCTTGTGAGTACAATTAAGTGTTCTGGTATTCCTATTCTTCACAATGTTATCTATAATTTCTTGTGATCCACACAGTCAGATGCCTTTACGTAGTCAATAAAACATAGACATCTTTCTGGTATTCTCTGGTTTGGCTAATATCCATCTTACATCAGCAGTTATGTCTCTGGTTCCATCCCTCCTTCTGAATCCAGCTTGATTTTCCTGCAGTTCCCTGTCTATATATGGCTGCAGTCTCTTTTGAATGATCTTTAGTAAAATTTTACTTACATGTAATATTAATGATATTGTTCAATAATTTCCACATTCTGTTGGATTCCCTTTCTTGGGAATAGGAACAAATATGGATCTCTTCCAGTCAGTTGGCCAGGTACCTGTTTTCTAAATCTCTTAGCATAAATAAGTTTGCACTTCCAGTGTTGCATCTATTTGTTGAAACATCTCAATTGGTATTCCATCAATTCCCAGAGCCTTGTGTTTTGCCAATTCCTTCAAGGCAGTTTCTACTTTCTCAATATCAAAGGTCAGAGAAAGAAGAGGTGCTGATTTTGGATCATACCCTCAACTGCTCATATGAAGTTTCAAACTGAAATTGAAGAAAATTAGAACAGGTTACAAAAGCCAAGGTATGACTTTGAGTATATCCAACTGAGTTAAGAGACCACCACAAGAACAGGTTTGATGCATTAGACACTAATGATCAAAGTCCAAATGAGTTGTGGCATGACATCAAAGACGTCATTCATAATGAAAGAAAAATGTTATTAAAAAGATAGGAACAAAGAAAAGACCAAATTACATTGTCAAAAGAGACTCTGAAGCTTGCCCTTGAATGCCTTGAAGCAGCTAAAGTAAAAGGAAGAAAGTAAAAGGAAAGTAAAAGGAAGACATGAAGTAAAGTAAAGTAAAAGGAAGTAAAGTAAAAGGAAGAAAGTAAAAGTAAAGTAAAAGGAAGACATGATGTAGTTGAAGAAGTAAACAGAAGATTTCAAAAAGCAGCTTGAGAAGATAAAATAAAATACAAAGTACAAAGAGCTGGAGATAGAAAGTCAAAAGGGAAGAACATGCTCTGTTTTTCCGAAACCTAAGGAAATGAAGAAACAATTCAAGCCTCAAGTGGCAATAGTGAAGGATTCTCCAGGGAAAATATTAAATGACTAAGGAAACATCAAAAGAAGATGGAAGGAATTCACAGTCATTATACCAAAAAGAATTAGTAGATGACCAATCATTTCAAGAAGTTGCATATGATCAGGAACCAGTGAGCAGAACTGGGGCTGGGCTATCAGTAGAGGTAGGTGCAGTTTACCTCTGGTTTAAAAGTCTTGAGGGAGATCAGGCTCCCCTTTTCCAGAAGGACTTTGAGATCTTAAGACCACAAAACTCTGAGATCTCTCTCTTTCTCTACTTTCTAGACCTTATTCCAGACTTTCTGATTATTCCACTTATGGAATGCAATTCTGATATGGTTTGAATATAAAAAGTACTCCATAGGCTTGTGAGGTTGAATGCTTGGTCCCCAGCAGGTGGTGCTGTTTGGGGAGGCTGTAGAACATTTTCAAAGTGGGCCCTAGCTGGTAGAAGTGAGTCATTGGGCTTGGAAATTTGAAGGTGATAACTGGCCAGGTTCTAGCCAAGCTCTGTGTTTTGTTTTGTTTTGTTTTGTTATCAGCTCTGACAGGAACAGCTGTCCCCTGCCATGCTCCCCTGCTCCATGATTCTCTGCCCAAGCACATGGAGCCAAGGCAGCACGGATTGTTCCTCTGAAACTATGAGGCAGGATAAATCCTTTCTCCCTTAAGTTGTTTCTGTCAGGCGTTTTGGTCTCAGCACATAAAAGTAACCAGTATGAATTCCCATACGGGAGGACTGGTGGACCAGGAAGACCAACAGAGTCTGGGGCTCTTCTGGATTCCAGTCTGTTGTGCCAGCCTCAGCCTGGCTGGATTCTCTTGTTTCCACAAAGTTCTTCTGCCCACAGCAGATTTGCTTCTCCATCAAAATTGGTAATTCTTCCAGAGGCTGAGATGGTTTCCTCCCATGTGAACTCATTCACAGAAAGCCTTTTAGGGCTGGGCCTGGGCCTGGGGCTGTGCTCAGTGGGAGAGGAGTGCCATCTCTGGATGCCAATGGACTGGTTTTTTCTTTGCTTGTTTACTTGCACAGTCTTCAATGGCTTTAAAGACAAATAAGTCAACATTTAGTTTGGATATTTTAGTTGTTATTAGTACGATGAACTTTCTTGAGCCTCTCTATCCTGATATCAGAACTCTTGAATCTGATTCTGATGAGCTGAATAGTAGATTCCCTCAGTATGTGCCTTCATTTAGAAATAAGGTGATTGATAATTTGTCAAAATATAATGCATTTGCAGATGATTTTTCTCATCTGCCTTGCCCAAAGCCAACTAATTCAAGAAAACTCCAAGGTAGTACTCACATGCCTCCTTGGATATTGAGAAAGAGAGAGTATAAAAGACCTACTATATAGACAGAAAGTGAAGGATAATTAATATTTATTAAGTGAGAGGGTGTAGTATGTCCCTGAGAATTCTGCTTGGCCTTTTACACACATCACTTTATTTTTAATAATGCAAAAATGTTGCGAGTTCACACCTGTAATCCCAGCACTCGGGAGAGTAAGGCAGAAGGATCATGAGTTCCAGGCCAGCCTGAGCTACATATTGCATTCCAGGCCAGCCTGGACTACATAGCAAGTCTCTGTCTTAAAAAATTAAAATAAAATGAAATAAAATAAAATAAAATAATAAATTTTAAAAAATTAAAAAACCCAAACTGCTCATTGGCATTTATACTACAGTAGAAGAAAATATCAGTGAGAGAGCAGGAGTAATGATGTGGTGTTGAGCTCCCAGCTGAGGAACATGATTGGCCAGTAGAGTCCTCCTGAGGAGGGGAGGAGCTGAACAGTTAAGGCGTTGGACTTGGGCAGATTTACTTGCTCCCGGTTTAGGGTGCACCAGGAGCCAGGAAATGGGGCACCTGAACCCCACATGTCAGTTACATGCTCTGATGTTTGGTTCTGGTTCTGTTTAGAAATAGGACCCTGAGGCTCCTCTGGGTGGGGCCAACAAGCAGAGGACCATCTCACAAATGTGGAGTGCTCAGTTACTCTGAATGTCCCACCACTTTATAGACATTTCTTTTGCTTTCTGTTCCATTTCCTGGGAAAAATTCTGACCCTAAGAAAGCCTCTTGGAAATGTGTGTTGTTTTTACCCTCATTTTGCCGATGAGGATGGTAAGGCACTGAAGAGAATAACTCAAGAACATCAAAGCCCAGCCCTGTCCATTCTGCCCTCCTCAGCATTTGAGTTTTTCATCCTTATCCTGGAAGCTGCATGATGGCAAGGTGGCTGCCTCAGCTACAGCCATCACATTTTCTCCTGAACATCTAAAAAGACAAGGAAATCATAGCAGCCACAATGTTGAGAAATTGTCTCCTGTGCAGCTCTTTTTGTGATGGCTGGGAGGGGCTATTTCTTGGCACAGTTCCCCTTCCTTTTCTTTTCTTTTTTTCTCTTTTGGTTTTTTGGGATAGGGTCTCACTGTGTAGCTCTATGTAGCCCTGGAACTTACTATGTAGCCCAAGTGGCCTTAAACTCGTGATTATCCTGCCTTAGCCTCCCAATTGCTGGGGTTACAGGCATAACAGGTGCCACCACACCCAGCTTTCCCCTTTCCTTTTCATAGACTAGTTCTGTGTCACATGAACACCTACAATCACAGAAAAGGCTAAAAAGATGACAAGTTTGTCTTGACTGAGTGAGAAGAAGTAAACATAATTCATCTCTTAGGGGTGTGTACTTGGAAACAAACAAAATCAGGTCTGTGTGTGCCATAGTGTGTGCATGGTAATTTACTTTCAGACACTTTGCAAAAGTGGTATGATATGGATGTGTGCACGTTAACAGTCATCAACACTCTAAGCATGAATGGTCAATTAGTATTTGGAGAGTTCTTAGCTGAATCAGTACTTTGGGGTTAGCTAATAGCATATGGGATGTTAGAAACATTTTTTAATTGGTGAAATTAGTTGTGCTGAATATCAGACAAGGGTGGAGTCAAGAGCCCCCACTTGTACATGAATAAGGTAGCAAAGTCGAGCACGTTCAATCTCGACAGAGACGGAGGTTCTGGAGTCACTGGCTCTGCATCCTCTCGCTTTGAAGATCCCCACCAGTGTCCAGGGCTGAGGCCTCTCATCACACTGTATGGAGTCTATTTCTGAGAAAGCTGCTCTTGCCAGGGGTGCCTCCATGGCACGGTTTCTTTCAAGACACAAGTCACTATGTTTAAAAGGCTAGTGGAGACCCTCCCCCTATGGGCAGGAAGGAAATCCTGTCTCTGTTCCTCCCAAGAGCTTTCGCCTCCTCCACTCTTCTCCCCAGTACTCTATGCTGAGCTTTCTCAGTTTCTGTACCAGTACCTCTCTCTCTCTCTCTCTCTCTCTCTCTCTCTCTCTCTCTCTCTTTCAGTACTAGGGGTTGAACCCAGGGCCTTGCACTTGCATGCTTTGTAAGTGCTGTACCACTGAGCTGCACCCCCAGACCTTTTTCTTTCTTTCTTTTTTTTTTTTTTTTTTTTTTTTTCACTTTTTGAGACAGGGTCTTGCCAAATTATGCAGACTGCCTCTGGTCTCAAATTTGCGATCCTCCTGCCTCCACCTCCCAAGTCACTGGGATTACAGGCATGTACCATGGTGCCCAGCTTGTACCAGTATCTCTTGCTGCCTAACAAAATCCCACAACATTCAGCATCTCCCTGCTTCTGTGGGGCAGGAATCTAGACATGGCTTAGCCAAGTGCCTTTGTTTGTTGGCCGAATTTAGTTCCTTGTGGCCTATTGGACCAAGGGCCGCAGTTTCTTGGGGCTCACAGGTGGATGCCACCCTCAGTTATTAGCTATGTGTTGGCCAAAGGCCACTCTCAGGTCTTTTCTACACAGGCCTCCCATGTGGCCACTTTCTTCATCAAAGCGTGCAAGTGTTTTTCGTAAGACTGACAGTACAATCTCATATGATGTGATATTGAAGTCATATGGCCATACACCATTGCTTTGAAGCAGTTCGCAGATTCTGGCCACTCTCAAGGGGAGGGAATTACACAGGGCATGGATACCAGAAGTCTGGAATGACGGGACTATTTTACGGTTGGTTTGCCACAGTTTCTAATCTCTAATCCACGTGGACCTCTGATTTGGGGGACAGGATGGGTATGGCAGAGGCAGATTCAGGATGAAATATCTAGTAGATAAATATGACATTCTAGTGCGGAGATGAAACAAGTCATGCGATTAACCCCAGTGGGTTTGTAGGGTAAAAATTGTCTGTCCCTTTTCTTAGTTTGCGCCAAATCTACGGTGTTGGTTTAGAGTGTACCAAGACCCAGAAGAGGCTGGGTCCCAGCCATGGGCAGCCTAAGGAGAAGAGAAAGGCTTTCCTTGTACACTGAGTCGAGAAAGCCCAGGCTAAATGCCAGGACTTTGCTAAGGATTTGGAGTAGCCCTCCCAATAGCCTCATGAGATGAGATTCTTATTAGCCCCCTTTTACAAACGAAAGAAATGAAGGCTTTAGAAATCAAAGTAACTTGAGCAGGGTAAGTGCTGCAGTCAGGATTTGAAGAGATCTGTCTGCCTCCAAGCTGAGGTCTTATTCTACTTTGAAGGAAGTTAGGGACCTGGGCAGTGGAGGTGACACACAAACAGAAGTCCATCTGGAATTGAGGGACGCAGGTTCAAATCTCATTCAGTCATTAACAACATTTATGATTTTGGGCTTCTTACTTGCCCTTCTTGTGCCTCATTTTTCATCTAAAAAAGGGAAATCATAAATAATGTTGTTATCTAATCCAAAAATATGAACCTAGACCCTTACCTCTCTCCATGCACAAAAAATCAAAATGGATCAAAAGCTTAAATGTTAAGAAATAAAACTATAAAACTTAAGCAACAATTTCTTACATATGTCACCAAAACCACAATTTATAAAAGAATTTGATAAATTGGTCTTCATAAAAATTAAAATTTTTCATATTTTTAAAGACATCATTAAGAAAATGAAAAGACAAAGCCACAGTTTGGGGGAAATACTTGAAAGATATATAGCCAGTAAAGGACTTGGCAATTAGATTATATAATGACCTCTCCCAGTTGACTAATATTGCAAATGACCCAATAAAAAGTGGCAAAAGATTTGAAAAGATCCATTACCAAAAGAAAAAAAAAGATATTGAAATGGAAAATAAGTACATAAAATATGTTTAACTCATTAATCATTCAGGAAAGGCAGATTGGAACCACAATGAGATATCACCACATCCCCACCGTGCCACATAGCAATTATATCTTCCACTCCATATCAAGACCCTTTAAGCCAGGCTCTCATGTTCCTATTTTATAGGTCAAGATACTTAATTGCCTTCCGTGGACACTGAAGGTCGCACAGCTAACATGCAGCGAAGCTGGCATCAAACTTAGGCAGCCCAATTCCCATGCCCATGGGATTCCTATGACTCTATTAAGACATCACAGTGTTGGCTGTGTGTGAGCAAAGACTCATCTGTGATGTCCACTGGTGAAGCCGCAGCACCTAACACATAGCAGACACACTCAAATATTTGCTGATGAGAGCCAGCCACTGCAGGAGGGTGGGGGGAGGGGGGACACAGACTGCAGCGCTTTTTCCTATCAACACAGAGCCCTGGCGTGTGGTGAGTAGTCTCCACCTATGGTTTAGAATGACCTTTTATGATACTTTTGATTTGACCTTAGAAACTTTACAACTACTCTTGGAGAGTCTGCTCCACCTTCCACTCCTCCCTTCGCTCTCTTTCTCATCTGTTCCTGTTTCTTCACTCGCTCCTTCTCTTTTTCTCTGATGGGCTGATGTGGCTGCACCTTGCCTTGTTCATTGTAAGAAGACATATGGGGCTTATGCCCTCCAGCAGAAGCTTCCTGGCTTTCCAAGTCCCCTGAACTGTGGCTTGAGCAGAGCCTCAGCTGCCTGGCCTTCCCAGGGCCCTCACTCTACCTCTGCTCAGCCTCCGTGAGTCTTCCCTTTCCTGCACAGTGACGGAGGCTGCCAGCCTTCACAAAGTTTGTCTGTGGAAGGTCCTAATAAAGATGGTCCTTCCAAAGGAGAACCCAGAAAAATCTAAAAACAGGCCTATGGAGGAGGGAGGCAGCTGAAATCCAGGACAGGAGGCACCATGAACACAGTCTAGCTGAGGCCTGTTTCCTCTCCTACTGAAAAGGGAGGATGGGGGAGAGCTGGATTTGCTTCCACTCTTGGATCAACACAGAACCTGCTTTGTCTGCCAGGCCATATGGTTTGCAGAGAGGCAGAATCAGACTGGGTTTGGGCAGATGGAGGGGCTTATGCTGGAAATGACAGAGTCTAGCAGCTGGGGAGGAAGGGAGCTGGCAGGTGAGAATGTAGACAGGAGGCTACACAAGAGCAGGAGGTAAACATAAGGTCAGGAGACAAGGCAAAAGGAAGTGATTCCAGTAGAAAAAGGAGGAAAGCGTCCTGCATCTGAGAGAGGAGAGGATCAGGAGCCCCAAGTGAGGATGTGCAGGAGGAGCTACATGATGTTTCCCTAGCTTTTCTGTGGGGCGCAGGCCTCCGGTCCAGCCCAGATGTTCTGGACAAGCAGAGCTGCCACGCACACAGATACTAAACACAATTCACTTGGGGCCCTCAGGTGAGGGTTACAGACTCCTGCGGTCCTCAGAACGCCAGCGGAGACGGGAGAAAGGAAAAGTCTCTGGCACTTTTGCCTTCCAGGGACAAACACCCGTGTTGGTGGTCTTGGTGGTCACGAGGAGAGAGTTCTTGTTTCATTGGTAGTCAGACAGAGAGAGAGTTCTCGTCTAGTCAGTGGTTGAAGGTGAGAGAGATAGAGAGAGAGAGAAAAAGTGCTGTTTCCTCATTGGTGATCCTGGCAAAAAAAGGGAGCGAGCTGCCACAGTGCAGCTTCTTATATAGCTCGCCCATGGAATGGCCTAAGCCAATCAGCTTTGAGTCCAATTGTCCAATCAGGTTCGGGGGATTTGTGAAGGGTTTTGTACAAATGTCCAATCAAGTTACTTTCATTTTCCCTAGATTTCTAATTTACAAATCAGATATTCAAAAGCCGTTTTCCCAGTTTGGGGATTTTTGCCAATTTTCTCCCAATTTCTCCTTACACTTTTCTATTTTACCACATTTGTGTGCTGCCTACATTGTATTTAGTTAATACGCCTTCTTTATGCTAACTTCTGAAAAACAAATTTATTTTAAATGGAAAAGATTTTATCACTACCACATGTGGTAAGTTTGTCATAATTGGATGGTAATCATAAGTAAAAGAGCAAGTACAAGAAAAACAATATGGCAATATTAAATTCTAGCTAGATACAATTGCCCACTGAAGCCTCTGGACTTGGACCTACTATTTCTTGAAGGAAAAAAAAAACCAGGATTTTGTGGGATTCAATATTGTTTAATGCTACAAAATACCAATGATGTAAGTTTTACTGGAATATTTTGGAAAACACAAGAGAAGGAAGAAAAATAAACACTGACCTAGAAATTAGGAGATGGGATATCTAATCCTCTGCCACCATCTCTGCATCATCTTGGATGTGTTTCCTTCTGATGAGTCTCAATTTTCTCATGTGCTGGAAGGAATGGAGTTGAATTTCCTAGGAAATAGCAAATCAGTTTAATCTTTTCAAGCTGTGTCCAAGCTTAGTGGGAAAACATGCCATGATAGATTAGTGATGTCTGCCATGGGTATACAGCTAGGGATGCTGAGAAGCCTCATGGTCATCCTAGGGCATCCCTCAATTCTGACAGCCCAAGATTATATGAGTTACACAATCATCCAGGAGCATGTTTGGCTTCCTTATTTGCTTATAGCTAATGGCAAAGTACGAAATAAGAGAATTTTTATAAGTGATAGGCAGAAAATTCAGTTCAGTCCAACAAATATTCATTAAGCACCTATATTATGCCAATGTATGAGTTAGGAATACAAAATTAAATAATAACACTTAGTCCCTGTCATGGTTTGAATATAAAATGTCCCCTAAAGGTTATGTGCTTTAACATTTGGTCCCTAGCTGGTGGCACTATCTGTGGAGGCTGTGAAAATTCAAGAGACCAGATCTAGCTCTGTAGGAGTGGCTCCCTAGGGAGTAGGCCTTTGGAAATATTTACCCCAGACCCATGGCCCAGGTCTCTCTCTCTGTCTCTGCCTCCTGTCTTGCAATGCCGTGAGATTGTCTGCCACAGGCCCCACTGCCTCCACCATCACCATGCCTACTCTGACGACATTATGGACTGATCATCTAACTCTAAGCTCCCAGTAAACCTTTTCCTCCTTAAGTTTGTTTGTGTTAGCTTCTCTGCTACAGCAATGGCAGCTGACTAATGTAGAAAATTCATACCAGAGAGTGGGGTCATTGTTGTGCAGAAAGCTGACAATGTGGTTCCTAGGCCTTTGGAAGTTGTTTGTGGGAGATGTCTGGAGGAATCTGTCTGAGAGAGAAGCCCTAGGAGGCTTGCAGGCTGGTTGTTGAGGGGTGATTCTGGTAAGAGTAAGGAAGACCAGAATGTCACTGTCAACAGAGATGCAGACAGAGCTCACAAAGGAAAATGAGGACTCTCTTGGTCATGGGCCTAGAGGCAGTCAGTATTATATTCTAGCAGAGAGATTATATGCATTCTGGCCATGTCCCAAAGATTTGTGGAGGCTGAATTTAAAAGTAATGTGTTGGGGATTTTTAAAATCATATCCCACAACTAGGGTCCCTCATGACAGCCTGAGGGGCTGACCCCTAGTTGACCCCAGGGCTCATCTCACTCACTCAAACCAGCCCCTCCCATCAAGTGAGCAAAGATGGCTCCTGGCCTGCCCTAACCATCTTGGCTTTGTGTTTACAGAGGGAAGAAGAAGAAGCCTATGGTGGGAAGAAGAGGAGAAGCCATAACCTGAACAAGCAGAGAAGCAGAAGGGACTGGGATCAGAACCCTCTGGGGCACAGCCCCTGGGGAGATGAGTACGGTGCCAGGCTGGGTCCTTCTCAGCCCCACTCTGGACCACGGGGCTCTGACATCACCCAGGAAGACAAAGGGAGGAGAAAGACACACTCCTGGATGACTTTGCTTCTACTGTGAGCAGAATGAGACACACATGGGGAACAAGGTGAGAAGAAGGATCTAGAATTTACAAGTGAAATTCACCCTAAAAAATCAAAAGAGGGTTTTTTTTAATGTTCCAAGGTTAAGCAGAGAGCTATGCACCTGAAGCAAGAACATGGCTTTTTTTTTATCCTTAGAGGGGACATCAGCTCAAACATGATTCTCATATTGAAGCTTTTTTGGTAAATTTATCAAAGTATAACATGTAGGCAGATCAAAAGTATACAGCTCACTTAATATTCACAAAATAAACTCACCTGTGTAACCCACACCCACAATGGAACATGACCTGCATCGTGGATATCCTCACGTGCTGCCTTTGAGCATGAATCCCTCCTGAAGGGTAGACACACTCCTGACTTCCAGCAGATTGTTTTTGTTGTTTCTAAACTTTACATAAATGGAGCAGATCCAAATGCACTCTTTCACGCCTTATTTCTTCAGCTCAACGTGCTTGTGAGGTTTATGTGCGTTTCACGTGTGGATGCAGTTCATTTCATGCTCTGGCCGTGGGATGTTTCATGGTAGGATACACCAGGATGGTGCCCACTCTCCTCCCATTCCACCCTGGGGTTATTGCATATAGTGGTCCACAGAGGCAGACCTCACTGTGGGTATAATCATAGCAGCAGAATTGCTGGGTCGTAGAGTGTGTGTGTGTTTCACCTTTAGCAAATACTGCCAAGCTGTTTTCCAGGCTGGTTATACTAGTTACATTACCATGAGCAATGCAGAGTACCAGTCTCTCCACACCCTTCCCAATGCTCAGGATTAACTGTTCTTTTCATTTCAGCTATTCTACTTTATGCTTAGCTGGGATTTAGCTCAGTTGGTAGAGTGCTGCGCTGCAGTCTCTGAGGACCTGAGTTCAATTCCCAGCACTGCAAAAATGGGAGAAGGGCCTGGCAATCCACTTCCACAGCAATCCCGAAACAGTCAGCCATTGAAAACCCTATGAGGGTCGCTATGAATCGGATACCGACTCAACGGCACCTAACAACAACAACAACAACTTTATGCTTGGATTTTAGTCAGCTTGTTTCTAGGCTGGGCACATGGAGTGAGGCCATATTCAAAGATCCTACAAGGCTTTTCCTTAGTCACTTCCCCCTTCAGGTGGCTTACTTCTTTCCTAAGCCTGCAGCAGTACCACCCTGACGTCCAATCCCATCAGATCTCAGAAGCTAAGCAAGGTTGGACCTAGTTAGTACTTGGACAGGAGACTGCCTGGGAACATCTAGTGCTGTAGACTTGGGAGAAGGACCCAGCAACCCACTCCCAAAAAACAATCAGCCATTGAAAACCCTATGAATAACAGAGAAGCAAGATAATAGTGTTTCACCTGTTGTACATAGGGTCACTATGAGTCGTACACTGACTCGATGGCATCTAACAACAACGACAACAAATTCTTTCCTTCTCTCCTCTTGCTAAGGAAATCAGAGAAAAAGGACAACTATGTCTTCACCATCACAGAATATTGGAAATGAAGAGATGTCCTTCAGAATCACCCATCCCACTCCCCATTATACAGACAAGAAAACCAATTGAGCATAGGAAAGTAAGCTTACAAGACTCTTCCAGCCAGCTGGTGCCTGAGGCAGGACTAGGATTTCAGCCTGCCAATCCTTAGTCTCCAGCATTTTCTGCTTCCCTGTACTATTTCTCCATATTAACTTCCAAACGTCACTGGCACACTTGACAGTATTCTTTGCAGAGTGTAACAAGCACATGTCAGCCTACATCTGGATGGGTCACCCACCCCTGCAGCCCAACCCTTTGGGTGGCAAAGATAATCTGAGCTGAGGGTTACCAGATAGAGTGGGTGAGCTCTGTTTCAGCCTTGTTGTCTGCCTGGGGCTTGAGTGAGATCGCATCTCAAAGCTTCCTAAAGCCTCCCTAATCCTTATTTCTCATCAGCCTTGGCAACAGCCTTCGAATTCTGTGTCCTACTTCCCAGACACAGCCAGGCCATCGCATCGAGGTGGAGGGTGGGGGGTATGGGCTCCACTTGTGCTCTCTCCTTCCTTCCTTCCTTCCTTCCTTCCTTCCTTCCTTCCTCCCTCACTCCCCACCCTCCCCCTCTCCTTTCCTTCCTTTCTCTCTTCTTTCCCTTCTTTCTTTCTTCTTTCTCTTTCTCTTTCTTTTCTTTCTCTCTGTCTTTGTCTCTCTGCACCTCTCTCTGTCTCTCTCTGTGCCCCCCTCTCTCCCTCCCTCTCTCTCTCCCTCTTGTCTCATTCTGTTGCCCAGGCTGGCCTCAGCTTCCCAAGCACTGGGATTACAGGTGTATGCTAGCATGGTTGGCTTCTTTAGAATTTATTTTCACCTATAAACATCTTTACTCACTTTTGCTTATGTGAAGGTGATGCTGATGAGTGCCTTCTAAGTGCTGCACATCCTATCATTGAATGCTCACCACAGCCCTATATGGGTACTATTTTATCCCTACTTTTTGGAGGAAACATGGGCATTGTTGAGACATCATCTCATCCAAAGGCCCTCTGTGAAGTGCCTGAGCAGGACTTGGACCCAAGAATTCAAAGCTATACTATCAACCATGGTTCTACAAGCTCTGTTACTGTGAACCATTATCATGGGATCAATGTGGGTGAAAACACTGGCTCAGGGCACATTTTCCTTAAAAAAAAAAAAAGACAAATATATAAAGGAAAATCTGAAGCTATAAAGCAGACATGTTTCCTCTCAGAAAGGACACAGTGTTGTTTAAACCCAGCACTCCACCGGGAGCAATTACATGTTTGTTATTATAGAATTTACTATTTGACTTGAGGGCCTGGCAGAGTTAGAGAAACTCCATCCAGCCTCCGGTGATGACTGGGAAATTGGGACAAGGCATCTCTTGAGGTGTCTTATCAGGACCAGAGAGGACTTGTGTAATCATAGATTTTGTAGCTACTTCCTGGGTGAAAATACTTATAGATGTGAAGGGTAGTGGGGAACAGGAATCAAGTTGCACAGAACAAATTCAGGAGGGCTTTCTTTATGAAAATGGAGCCACTCCTGCCATTATTTTCTTGGGAATACAGAGGAGTCTATGGTGGAATTAAAGTGGGAAATTCCATAGGAAGAAGTCAAAGGTACAAATTGCCCTGATGGTGAAATAGAGAAGCAGTCAGATCAACTCACACCAGGGAGAAGAGTGTTGAGGGAGCACAGTCAAGAAGCTATAAAAGTTTATGTGGAATCTTGGCCAAGGGTAGAGGCCAGTGTTAGAAATTTTGATTTGAAAAGTCTGAAGCTGCTTCCCACAGTACCCCTCCCACTGCTGCCCTGCTCTTTACCTCACCCTTCCAGTGGCTTTCCATGACATGTAGAATAAAACTCAAACCCATATGATGCTCTTCAAGTTGCCCCCTATCTAGCTCTTGTCTGCTTCCCCAGCCTCTTCTCCTTCCACCCTCCCCTTTGTTCTGCTGGCCACAGAGCAAGCTGGGCGCCTTCCTGACTCAGATCCTTTATGCTCATCGGTTCCTCTACCTGGAAAACTCCTTCATGGCTCTTTGTCTGATGGGCTCCTTCTTAGCACTCCAGACTCAGCATCTGGAGCCTCCTGTTAGAGAGCCTCATGCTTCCTGGGTGACCCTTCCTCCCTCACAGTACTTACCATCCTCTCTAGGTACCTGTTTGTTTCTCTCTCTACTTGTTTATTGCCTGTCATCACCCACTAGATTTCAAGTTCTAAGAAAACAACTTGGTTGGTGCTTATTTGTTTACTTTTAAATGATCATCAGCACCTAGAACAGCTAGGGATTTCTGGACATTTGACATGAATTCATTGAATGAATGAGTGAATTGCTGGTGAAATCAGATCTCACTAACCACGCAAGGAGTGTTCAGACACCTAGTTCCTACCAAAACAAGAAAAATGAAAGAAAAGAAACTCTGGTTTTAGAACAGAATAAACTCAATTCGTCCTTGAAAACCAATCTAAGCTTGCTGTCATGATCAGGAGAATCACATGATCCAGATATAAAACCACCAAATACAAAAATCTGAAAAACAGTCAACAACATTTGATTTTCAGAATAACAGTGTGAGGAGTTTCATTAACCTACTTCTAGTAAGTCTGTTGAAAATTGTTTAAAACAAGGATTTAAAGTCTCTGAGATGGTTCTAAGGGCATGCATATATATATATATTTTTTTTTTCAGGAAAATCTATGAAAATTCAGTACAGATAGTGAGAGTCTTTGGTATCTGAATCAAGACCATTCCCTCCATCCATCTTCCCAGCTCAGGGATATAGAAATTCTGCCCTGGTGTAATAAAAAACACACAGTACCCTTTACCCCCAGCTCTCATGCCTGGGCTTTCTTTTCAAGAGGAGCAGACATCAAGAGCACATTTCATTCTGTCCCCAGCTACCTGTCACCAAGGCTAATTCCCAAGTGAATATGGTGGGTGGTGGGCTCTCAATTCTTCTGCCCATCCCCCACTCCTGGAACCTGTCGGAGCTCAGTGCTGCTTTAGCTGCATCTCCTAAGTTTTGGTAACTTGTTGCCTTCATTTTCAGTCATCTCACAATATTTTCTGCATTTTTAAATTTCTTCTTTGACCCACTGGTTTTAGGAATATATTATTTGATTTCTGCATATCGTTGTTTTTCTCTAACTTTTTCTTTATTTTTTAAAACTTCATACGGTGTATAGTGTCTCCTGGAGAAGGTTCCTTGTATACTTTAGAAGAATGTGCACTGTGTTGTTGGATTGAATGTTCTGCAGATATCTATTAAGTCTAATTAGTTCTTGGTGTTGTCACAAGGCTCCTATTTCCTTATTGATCTCCTATGTAGTTGCTCTATCCACTATCGAAAACGGGATATCAAAGTCTCCAATCATTATCGTTGAATTGTATTGTTTCTTCCTTTGTTTTTGTCAGCTTTGGCTTCATGTAGTTGTCATGCTGACTCTTTCCTCAGTGATCTTTTATCTCTACTTCCCCTGGTCTTGAGATCACCTTTAAGACTCAATTTTGTCACACTCAGTTGGAGAAGAGGTTGATTTCTTTGAGAAGGGATAAGGAGCTGTCTGTTGTATGGCCTGTTTCCCTGCTTCTCATGCAAAATTTCCAAACCAGGACTCTGGAACTGAGAGGAAAGATAACAGAAGACTTCTTCCCGTGTAAACCCCCATTTTAGGAGTTGAGCACTCAGCGGAGGGTGCAATAACCTGAGCCTTCTTGGACTACTGCTCCTGTTGTGGAGCCTCCAACTTGCAAGGGAAAGAAAGGGCACTGGGGCCTCAGTATCCCAGGACACCGTGGTCTCACTGCAATGCCCCTCATGCCATAGCCCACACAGCTTGACAAGGTAGCTGCATGGGGAAGAACTGGAGTAAACTAAAGTCTCCTGAAAATTCAGAGGCAAAAGCAATTAGGATGTACATGTGATTTGATACAATGGCCCTTGGCCTCAGAATATCATAAAGAAAGAACATGGATGATGTGGAGAAAAATATTATGGAAAAAAATAAATTTTGTCTTGGATTTTCAGTCTTTTGGGGAAGACACAATAGTTATTTCCCTCTTACATGCATATGTGTTATGTATTCCTAGGATTTCTCCAGCACCCTGTGAAAAATTCACAAGGGTCTAGCCATAATTTTCAGACACTCTCAACTTTGGCTTGAAAGGAATTATTAGCTCTCACATTGGTGCTGTATCAGTCAAGATGCTTTTGTCAGTAAGTTCCAGAGTGCCAGGTAGACAATGGGTGCGACAGTAGAGCCATTTATTATCCCGCCTAACAAGCCCACAGCTACTTCATCAGCTTGGCAATGTCATTAAAAATTTAATGTCTCTCTACTTATCCCTTCACAGCTGTTAGAGCTGTGTCCTCATCCTCATTGCCTACTGTCATACAGTGGAAGCCACAGCTGTGGCCATCACATCTGTGCTCTGGGAGGGACAAACGAAAAGGGGGTACACGCTAGCAAGTGCTTCTCATTCACTTGTATCTTTTATTAAAAATGAGTTATTTCCCCAGAGACCTCAGCAGACTTATGCATACATAATATTAGACTGCACAGGGGCTCCCGACCGCCTCGGGATATAAGTGTAGCTGGTGAAAAGAGCTATTTAGTAAACATGAAAAAGTGCCAAAATTGGCTTAAAACAACCTCCATCTAGTTATTGAGGCAGGAAAAAGCACTGCTTTGAACATAATTAGGATTCAGTCAGGAGAGAGGGATGTAGGAGTGCCTGTTGGGTGGGTTCTTCACAGCCTCTGCACACATACCATGGAATTCTCTTTTCCAGAATTCCTTTCCATTCATATTGTGGTCTGTCTCATCCTCATGACCTCCTAGTGAGTCAGGGAAAGTTCTAGGTGTTACAGATTAATAAAGTTAGATTCTGGCAGGTGAGTATTCCAGATGCTCTGCAGAGCGAAAACTTATTTGTAGATAAAATCTTTCGGAAAAGTGCTATGTTTAAGGCATGGAGCACTTGAGGAGAATCTCTTAGAAGACAGCTGTGTCCTACGAGGCTTAGATGTACTATCTCATTTAATCCTTTCAGAAACCCTATGAGATAAAGCCTGTTATGGTCGTCTTGGTTTTACCGATAAGCAATCCAAGGTTTTGATAGGTTAAGTAGCTTTTTTAATGACAAATACCTGGTAAATGGTAGAATCAGGATTCAGATTAAGTGAATTTCTTTCCAAGGCTTATATTCTATCAAAAAGTGCTGCAAAGTTGAAAAGATTGCCTAACCCCAAGACTTCCCTGAGAAAACAAAATATACTAGAGCCTCTAAGAGAGGGGCTTAACGCATTGACCAGAGAACTCTGTCCATCTGATGTCTGACACAACTTTGCAGGGCTCGTGTCCTGAGTACCACACTTCTGAAAACACTATGGAGTGAACAAAGCATTGAACTATGAATTAGAAAGCCCGGGTTCCCTGTGCTAGTCCTCTGCCCACCAGCCCTTCTGCCTCTGGCTAATTCCTACCTGCCTGTCAAAACTTCACTGTTCAACCCGGGTGAATCTTCTCGAGGTCTGATTTTTGGTCTTCCTTCTTTGTGGTTTCTTGTTGCTCTATGTAACATCAGAGCAAATTTTGTCAAGTCCCCAGGTGACAATGGATGAGGACCTCCATCATGGTGGTTACCTCATTGCTCGAATCTGTTTCCTCACGTGTCTGTCCCTCTTCCAATTGTCAACTTCTTGAGGATAGACCAGAGTTTCTTAGATTTATTGGACACAAGCTGCTATCAACATTTCCTTTTGATCCAAAGAAGTCAGTAATAGGTTGCAGTAGGTGCATTTTGGGGCATCTACCTGCCTGTTAAGGGCTGGGACTTAGTTCAGTTGGTAGAGCACCGCTCTGCAGTCTTCTTTGTGGTTTCTTGTTGCTCTATGCAATGGTTCCATCAGGGCAAATTTTGTCACATCCCCAGGTGACAATGGATGAGACATTTTTGTTGTCACGTCTAGTCTGGGGGGCAGCACACTGCTAGCTTTTAATGAATAGAAGCCAAGCATACTCTGAACATCTGCCTGGAGGTAGCCAGGCAGTGGGGTCTCTTCATCTTGTCACATTTGGCAGTTTGGGCTGACTAATTCTTTGCTGTGAGGGTATTGTCCTATTGTAAGATGTTCAGAGTATGCTTGGCTTCTACTCATTAAAAGCTAGAAGTGTGCTGCCCCCCAGACTAGACGTGACAATAAAAATGTCTCAGGTCCTAAGTTCAATTCCTAGCACCGCAAAAATGGAAGGACATGGCAACCCACTCCTAAGGCAATCCCGAAAAAAATCAGCCATTGAAAACCCTATAAGGGTCACTATGAGTCCGACACAACTTGATGGCACCTAACAACAACAACCACCACCTGCCTCTTAGACCCCATTCTGGAGTGCTCCGGTGGAACCCATTGGTGGGTCCTGGCAGCCATGTTTGTACTGCAGAACTTTGCCCATTAGTCTTGGCTCTAGGAAGAGAGGCAGACACAGATCCCTACCTTAGCCCATCATGCTTCCCCTCAGGGAATTTGAAATCTTCTCTCAGGGTTACTTGAACCTGAGGGCTATAGGACAGCCATCTTTGGCATAGCCTCCCAAAAAATCTGGTCGAAGGAGGAGAATGAATCCATAGCAGATAAGTGCAGGCACAAGAAGATATGGCAGGCTACAGATAGCAACCTTGGTTTCCAATAGTTTTGCACCCACCCTCCTGAGCCCCGTGTATCCTCCTGTACTTTCTTGCCAGGGGCTCCATTCTTGCACCCCTATACTAAACTCTTTATGTTTCATTTTGCTCTGGCTGGGTTTCTGTTTACAAAAAACCAGAGAGTCCCAATTAATAGAGAAGTTGGGAAACAGTCCAATTTTCTCAACCTTTAATAAAGGTTCTTCCTGTCCCCAAACATGAAAGTCTAGAGAAGAAAAGAAACAGTGCCAGAAAGAGTCTATGAAATGGACACGGAAATCACCTCTATCCTCCCCTTTTCAGCCTTCTACAAAGAGTAACTGGAAAGGCCATCCCTATTTTTGGATGATTACCCAAAAAGGTGACTAATGCCTGGGGGCTTTCTTTAGACTCAAGAATATATAGAGTTGCAGAGCTCTGCTTTCTCCTCTAGGTGAAAGGCATTAACAATCTGCTTTAGTGTCAATACATCAAAAGCGCCCGTGGAGAGAATTATTTGCTGAAGGGGCACATGACCTTGTTGGACTTGACATTTATTTTATCTTCCTTTGAAAAGAGTTAAAATTGCACAGTTGATATTTTGTACTTCTAATCTTGGGCTCCTAGACGATTACCACAAAGAAATAATAGTAATAAAAAAAGATTATATCTGCCTGCAGACTTGGAATAGACATTAGAATTGTTTTTTTCCAAAAGAAAACAAGTAGAAAACTCTGGCTGGACAATGGTTTCAGGGCTCTCACTGTACAAACACGGGTATGCTTGGTCGCCTCTGGCTATGAGGGCCTGGGACTCACAGGAAACAGCAGCTATCGTGGCTGGTCTAAGCCCAGCCAGCTTCAAGTTCAAGCTCTATGCCTGGCTCCCAATTTGGCTGGAGAACAGTCTGTCAGTGGTGTGTTGTCTACTGCAAGCCTGGCCAAATATTTCCCTGAGGTGGGCCTACCCTCCACATGTTCCTTGACCACCCCCTCTCTAGTTTCTAGAGAAACAGCTGCTACATTTCCCCACCTATCTTGTCCTTGATGTACCCGGCACCAATGCCAAGTACGATTTGCACAATGGATTAAGATTCTCTGAGATCACTGCTGTTCTCCACATCAGACTGTGTATTTGCAAGAGCTTGGTGGTACTCTTTTCAACACTAGCATTCGTTCTTTCTCTTTACTGATTAAAGTCCCACTCTCTACCTTTTCTTCCCATTCTAGGCTTAATCCTCATTGTTTCCTCTCTCAAAGTAATTTTTCCTTAATCTGTTCTCCTAGGTGACTCCCAGCTCCCAATACCTTTCTTCTTGGTATTGGCTGAAATATACTTTTTAAATTAATTTATTATTTATATGTATTATTATTGTTATTTTCAGTGTTGGTGATCAAGCCTAGGGTCTTGAGCATGCTTGGCAAGTGCTCTATCACTGAGCTATACTCCCAGCCCCATAATTTTTTTTAAATGCTGCTTTCTTACATCCTTTATTTCAGGCTATAGATCTTCATTGATGTAGCATATGCCAAGGCTTACTGAGATTTTCTGCTGTCAGGATTAAATGTGGAATAAAGGGTTTAAAATATTTTATGAACTTGGTAGTTAAACAGTAACCTCAAGTTCAGAAAACGTTCTCTCTATGTGAAAGAATTTCATACATTGATTTTTTTAAAAAAAGAACAGGAAATAAAATAAGAGATTCCTTCGACATAAGGCCAATAATCAGCATCAGGATTTATTTCACTCTCTGGAGAAAAATCCCCTGCTAGCTCACTCACATTTTTTCCTTTCAGAAGCTGGTATTAGAACGTAGGAAGCCAACAGAGGTGGGGAGGGGCTCTGGTTTCAATGGGCCTGCGGAGACCACTTTGAAATATTGAACATCTCCATGAGAACAAGCGTAATAGCTTCCTCTGACCTCATGGTCTCTTGTTCTCTTTAAGAATACAGTGGGCAGGCATACTTGATTAAGGACAAATGTGACTGGGTCCTTCAGGATGCTGAGGGATGTCATCTGCAGGTCACCATCGGCTCCTGCTCTGTGACTCTTCCCTGGGCCAAGGCTTTGATTGCAATGTTCTCCCTCTGAAGCCACAGCCATTGCAGCCGGGCAGTGACTCAAGCAGATGGCTGACTGTGACAAGCTGCTTCTGATTGGTAATAAAAATACCAGAAGCCACACTGCATTGCGTACAAATACGTGAGGCTATTGCTGATTCCTTTGTATCTCTGGATTCTATTTTGAGAGCTGGTTGATCTTTTCTATGCAGAACACTCACAGAATGAACAATCGTGCCAGGTGTGTGTTTGAAGCATCTACTGCAGTTCGTTCAATTTAGGACTTTTTTTAAAAAAATCAGGCTTCAAAACCACACTCTGACATTCTAAGATTCCTGACAGACTGCCCATGACATGAGTTGGGGATGGGGGAGAATTTCAATCTCCTTTTGTAAAAACCGTCAGAGGAACTCTGAAATTGAAGACTAATTTATATTATGTCACCTCTTTCTTCCCTTAAGAGATGTTGTTAATGTACCTCCCTTCCCCCCACCCTGCCAAAAAAAGAAAGAAAGAAAAAGAAAGAAAAAAGGAGAGAATGACAATGTAGAATTGGGGATAGGTGTGGGAGTGAAGGCAAACACTGAGTATTCAGTTCCCTGGGAAATGAGTCCAGGGATTGTTGACCATTAACTTTGAACTAGGAAGCCCTTATGGCAGCTTTGCTCAGTTTATTACATTGGCTTCCAAACATTTGAACATCAGAATCACGTACAGAGCCTTTATAAATTTGCAGTTTCCCAGGCCCCACCTTCAAGTGGTCCTATAATTCAGCTCATTTAGGCTAGTGCCAAGGAGTCGGTGGCTTGAATAAGAACCTTGGTGATTCTAACCCACAACCACTGCACTAAAATGTGGGCATAGTAAGTGTAAGTGTCACAGGGCCGACTGCAGCCCCTGTCAGCTAATTGTTGCCTGTGGCCCCTGTATGCTGATCACAAGAGCTCTCCTACCCAGGGCAAGAAATGAGAATAGGGAAGAAAGACAGTAGATGAACAACCTGCAGGTCCAGTTTCCAGACCTTGCTCTGTCATTTATGAGCCACATGACCTTGGGCAAATGTCACGGGGAGGCTATGTGCCCCCTGTGTGGATTGTTGCTGTTAGGTGCAGTCGAGTCGGTATCCAATTCATAGCGACCCTCATAGGGTTTTCAATGGCAGATTGTTTTGGGATTGCCTTGGGTGTGGGTTGCCACATCCTTCTGCCATTTTTGCAGGGCTGGGAATCGAACTTGGGACCTCAGAGACTGCAGAGCGGCACTCTACCAACTGAGCTAAATCCCAGCCCCAGTGTGGATTGGGGATTGTAATTCATGCCTTGCCTACTTCATTGGGTCATGGCGATCAAATGAGAAATAATTTTGTAAGACATTATATGTTAGAAGTCACAACGTTTTTAAACAGAGGCAGTATTTTTCCCCTTCAACCTAATGATGGCATGCTCACATCACACTCAAAGCCCCACACCCACCATTCACTCTCAGAGAACTTCAGGCAGGGTGCTGGGTGGCAGGGCTCCTTCCCAGGGTGGGTGCCCTGGGAATTGCATGTGCACAATGGGAATACCCTGGGGCTCCTTGCTGAAGGAGACTGTATGTGTGGGCCAGAAATTGCCTTGATAACCATGTCAGAAGCCATTCTTTTTCCTTTTCCTGTTCCCCCTCCGCCCCTCCCCCCCAGTACTGAGGGTTCAATCCAGGGCTAGGGCACATTAAGCCAGCACACTGCCCCTGGGCCACACCCCAGCCTCTTGTTTATTTTTATTTTGAGACAGAGTCTCACTAAGTTGTGCATATTGCCTTTGGCCTCAAACTTGTGCTCCTCCTGCCTCAGCTTCCAAGAGGTTTGGATTACAGGCATGTGCTAGAGTGCCTGGCTTAGAGATCCAACTTGATAGAGTAACAGTGGGGAAGTCACCAGGCATGGTACTAACAGGTAGGGGCCTAGAGCTTCACATGACCTCATGAGTCTCTTTCATACCTCTTTTGCCCCTGAAGAAAATTGTCTCAGTGCCAGATTCTTTCCTTTCCTCCCCTGCCCTTGTCCTTCATGTAATCAACCCTTTTACTCACTTGATCTGGCCTAGTCCAACTACACACCCCTAAGGCTTTTTCCAAAACTCATTCCCTTCCTGCAAGTTTTCAAGCTTCTTCTTGTTAGGTGCTGTGGAGTCTGGCCAAACTCATAGCAACTCTATGTACAACAGAACGAGGCACTCCCGGACACCATGCCATGCCCAGTGCTCTGTCAATACTTTGAACTCGGGGCCTTAGAGACTGCAGAACAGCACTGTACCAACCGAGCTAAACCCTAGCTCCAGTTCTCAAGCTACATTTCCCCAAATGGAGTTCATGGGAAGGTGTCTGGTACAGGTCTGACACTCTCAACACTCAGCTTTTGCCTTTAAACAGATTTATTTATTTATTATTTATTTAAGCATCATATCAGTGTATCAAGGCATTCCTAGAGGATTCCAATAGAGGAATACCAGCCATCGGTACCAGGTCAGTGAGGAAGACGGTGGGACAAGGGCCCTCACCTCAGCCTGTTTAGCCAACATAAACCAGGCCGGCAGGTCATTATGCCTGACCAGTGGATTCCAAATGGCTGCTTCCTGGACCACTCCATCTAGTCCCTTTTCTTCTTCTGTGTTGGTCAGCTTTCTGACACTGTGACAAACTACCTGAGATTATCAATGTATAAGAAGAAAAGGGTTCTTTGGCTCACAGTTTCAAGGGCTTCAGTCCATGGGCGCTTGGCCCTATTGCTCTGGGTGCCCCCACAAGGCACTATATCACAGTGGCAAGCACAAGACAGAACAAAGCAGTTCACCTCATGACAGCTGATAAGCAAAGAGAGAGGGAGAGAGAGAGAGGATGGGCCAGGGTCCTAATTTCCCCTTCAAGGGCATGCCCTCAATGACCTAACTGCCTTCCACTAGCTCCACCTCCTGAAGGCTCTGCTGCTTCCCCAATAGTGCCTCAGGCTGGGGACCAAGTCCTTAACAATGGGCCAATGGGGATAGTCCGGATCCAAACAACAGCCCTTTCCTTCTTGTACTTTCAAAACCAAGGCAGGAGGGTACTTCCTTTGTGCACACAGACAGTCTCTGCCCCTGGCCTTTCAGTTCCAGAGACGGTTCACCTTGCCTCCAATCTGAGGTAGTGCCATGGGCTTCCTCACAGCTCCAGTTCATTTTCTAGGGAGTTGGCAGCCTTCTTCTGGGCCTGGCTGGCCCAAGGAACACTGTACTTTTGTTTCCCAGTTTCTAGTGCAACATTTGGTTCCTAATATTAGGATTTTCAAGGCCAATGTTTCCCCCAAAGGGCCATTAATTTGGTGAGGGGAATCCATCTTCAGCCAATATGTTTAAGGCTTGTTTTTGCTTGATTTAAGAGATTTTTTTTTCATCAACTTTCTTTTAAATTGAGAGAAAAGTGAACAGTAGGATAAGAAGATAAATATGGAAGGTAGACTTTAGGAAAAGACTAATTTTAGCAGTCTCCAACAGGGCATGGGAGACAACAGCATTCCTGCTGGGGAGACATCAAAGTCGGGTAGCCAAGGTTAAAAGAATATTGGGGCCCAAGCAACCCAAGATGAGCCAGAACATGGTACTCTCTTATGGCATGCTCAAGTTTATGGAAGTACTTTCAGGGATAAGAGGGAGAAAAATCCTGCTGCATCTCATCAGTATGTGGAGTGGGGAGCAGCAAATTACAGCCACTCTCCCATTTTTATAAATAAAGTTTTATTGGGACAGAGCACTGTTACTATTCTCTTCAGCTGTTTTCACCTTACAACAGCAGAGCATTTGTGATAATGCCTACAAAGTCAAAAATATTTGCTGTCTGGCCCTTTGTAGATGAAAAGTTGCTGACTCCTGGTCTAGAACGCTTTGTCTTATAGGTCACTGCTTTACAAACTTCTTTCCTTAGCAACAGAATGCACTTTGGTGAAGAATATTTTAAATGTAGGAGTCCGTGGAAAGGACTAGCACAGGACAATAAGAGGAGGGGCAGGAGTCATGGAGCCCAGAGTCTCTGCCTTCTCTTTGGCCCCTCCCCAACAGTGTCTCTAGAGCCCAGGGTTCTTGGAATATAGTTTAAAAATCACTTCTTGAGGGCAAGACACTGCCTTAATTTTGCACATGTGTATTTAGTGACTGGTGCATAAAATACACTCCAGACCAGTATGATGAATAGGTGATGGGGTGAAGACCCTGCAGTCAGGACCCACGTCCCTATGGCCCCTGTCAAATCGCACTCCTTCGAGAGGGGTTTGCACTCACTCTCCCCTCTTCTCTTACCCTCAAGCTACCAGTTTTCCCCCAAGCTCCATTTCTCTGCTGACACTGTTGTTGCTGAGGTCTGAGGTCCCCGAAGATAACATTAACTACTACAGTCCCCGGGCATTCTTTAGTTCTTATCTTCAGACTGTCTTTTGAGCACTTTTTGGCTGCTGCTTCTATTTTTTTTTTTTTTCCTCATTACATCTTTAGATTCTCAGAAAACTCTAATTTTATGCTTTATGGTTTTTTTGAAGCTTTTATTTTGCTGGTGCTGAGGATCAAACCCAAGGCCTTGTGCACAGTAGGCATGTGGGCTACCACTGAGCTACACTTGGCCCAAAGTTTGATTTTATTTGTAACTGAAAAATAACAATTGTATATATTTGTGGGGCACAATGTGATATTTTGATACCTAGTGTCATTGTGGGACAGTCAGATTAATTAATTTCCCTATCTCCTCAAATACTTATTTCTTTGTGGTAAGAACATTTAGAAGCCATTCTTTTAGCTATTTTGATGTACACAATATTTTATTATTAACTATAGTCACCATGCTGTGTAATAAATCACCAGAACTTATTCTTCTTATATAACTAGAACTTTGTATCGTCTGACCAACATCTCCCCTTTCCTATCTGCCCCTCCTCTAGCTGGTCATCACCATTCTATACATTGGGTAAGGGATTATTATCCAAAATATATGAGGAATTCAAACTACTCAATAACAAGAAACAAATAACTGTATTAAAAAGGGAAAAGGACCTGAATAGAAATTTCACCAAAGAAGACATACAAATGGCTAAAAAAAAAAAAAAGAAAGAAAGAAAAAGAAATAATGTTCAACATAGTTTGGGCACCACGGTACTCTCCTATAATCCCGGTGACTCAGGAGGCTGAGGCAGGAGGATCACAGATCTGAGGCCAGAGGCAGCCTGCACAACTTAGTGAGACCTGGCTCAAAATGAAAAATTATAAAAAGGGCTGAGGGTGCAGCTCAGTGGTAGAGCACTTGCCTAGCATGCTCAAGGCCCTGGGTTCAACTTCCAGTACAGCAAAATGAACAAACAAAAAATCAATATGACTAAGATTAATCATCAGAGAAATGCAAATTTAAGTCACTATGAGATATCACCTCACACCTATCAGATTGGCTACTATCAACAAGATGAAAGACAACAACTATTGGTGAGGATGTGTAGGAAAGAGAACTCTTGCACACTGTTGGTGGTGCTTTATTATTAACTATATTTTTTCTTTCTCCTTCCTTCCTTCCTTCCCTCTTTCTTTCCTTCCTTCCTTCCTTCCTACCTTCCTTCCTTGTTTTTGTTTTTGTTTTTTTTTGAGACAGGATCTCTTCTTGTCATCCAATCTCACTTGACACTCACTATGTAGCCCAGGATGGCCTCAAACTCATTATCCTGCCAGGAGTGTGGGTACATAACCATAATCCCAGTGACTTGGGAGGTTGAGGCAAGAGGATCACAAGTTTGAGGCTAGAGGCTAGAGGTAACTTGGTAAGACCCTGACTCAAAATAAAAAATAAAAAATGGGCTGGGGACACAGCTCAGTGGTAGGGCACTTGCAAAATATGTGCGAGGCACTGAGTTCAACCCCCAAGTATAGCAAATAAAGTAAAATGACAAAATAAACTAAAACAGTAAAATAAAAAAATCCTTCTTCCTCTGCCTCTCGAGTGCTGGGATTACAGGCATGAGCCACCATGCCCGGCTGATCTCAGGACGTCCTGGCCCGGTGTCCTCTCTCTCTCTCTCTCTCTCTCTCTCTCTCTCTGTCTCTGTCTCTGTGGCTGTCCCCTGACTGGTCTCCTAATGTGCTATAATCTGTTTTCCACCTGCAGCTGCAGGGATGATGCTGCTTACCACCCCTAACACCCACATTCTCATAAGCCACCCCTCACTTCCCAGGACCTACAGGACAAAGGCCAAATCCACTAACAAGGGCTACAGGGGCCGGCTGGCAGGTGCTGCTCACTGTTCTCTCTGGCTTCGTCACACAAACTCACCTTCTGCCTCCAGTTTCTGGTCTCTTCATTAGGCAAATCCACCACGCTCCTACTGACCCTCAGTGAGCCTTTACCCATGCTGTCCCCTGCCTTGCAAGGGCTCCCCTTAGTAACCTCTATTATCCTGTGAGTCTGAGGTGGAACACCTCTGTCTCTGAGAGGCCAGATAGACACATGGTCCTGGATCCTAGGACACAGCGCCCATCTCCTTTTTAATTTGTCACCACTTTAATTTCATGTCTGTCCTTATTACCACTTGACATGAATCTCTACTCACCAGACCCTAACCTCCAAGAAGGCAGGAATCGAGTCTGATTTCACTCTTCCACAAACCCCGGTGGCTACCCCAGGGCTGTGTTTCCATAGCCTCGAGCTCATGGCTGCCTCTTGAAAATATAAATAACTGTGGAGTGAATGGAATTACTTACCTTTGCTCAGACTTATTCCCCTCCAGTCTACCCCAAACACATCCCACCTCAAAGTCCCCAGCAGACCGTGTCCCTGCCCTGCCCCTCTTCGGCTTCCCTAGGCCTGCAGGATGAAGTCAGGCCTCATGCTCATCTTCTGCCCTTGCTGCGCCAGCAGCCCAGCCTTGCTTCCCAATCTCAGCCCACATCAGGGTTTGTGCTTCTTATATATACATGCTTCACCAGACTTCCTGATCAGGAATATTCTGACAGATTTGTTTTCTCTCCCCCACCCAAGTGTACGTGAGGGACATCTGGGAGTAAGGTGAAGCCATGGCAGAACATTGCCCGGAACATTTCTTCAGATGTCATCTAAGAGTAAGGCCATTCTTTCCCACCACAACATAATCAGTACACTTGGGACATTGTGTGTTAACATGGGACTGTTCTGCTGACCATATCCACGTTTCTCCAACTGCCCCAGTGGTGAGATTTGTAGCCTCTTATTCTGTCTTGTTCTCATCTCATTCCTGCCTGCCCCGTCCCCATTCTAAATCTCACTCACTGACTCCATTTCCTCCTTTCCACACTGATTTGGGAAAGGGCAGAGATTACAAGTTACACCAAAGCCTGACTCCTCATCTTCCCAAGCTTGTCTCTTGGTCTCATCGCTGAGTCTCCCTTGAGGTTGGGTACGTGACCATGTGGCCAAGTTCTAATAACAGTGAGGAGTGCAATTTGCAGGCCAAGGTCTTTGGGAAGCAGGGAGATCTCATCCTTGTTCTTGTCCTTTTGCCAGCTCATTGTAGACAAGCCTCTAGGGAACAGGAGAACCACAACACTGGAGGAGCCCTGGGTCATCAAGTCGCTGGACAAAGGACAGTCTCATGCCATGCAGGAATACCTGCCAAGGGCTCATAGGTAGGCAAGAGTACACAGGGAAACACTGCCAGGTTTAAAGTCAGGAAAGGTGTGCATCAGGGCTGTATCCATTCACGGTACCTCTTCAATCTCTATGCTGAGCAAATAATCCGAGAAGCTAGACTTCATGAAGGAGAACACAGCATCAGAATTGGAGGAAGATTAATTAACAACCTGCATTATGCAGATGACACAATTCTGCCTGCTGATAGTGAAGAGCATTTGAAACATTTACTGATGAAGATTAAAGAACACAGCTTTCAGTATGGATTGCGCCTCAGTATCAACAAGACAAAAATCCTTACAACTGGGTCAGTAAGCAACTTCATGATAAATGGAGAGAAGATTGAGGTTGCCCAAGATATTGCTTTAGTTGGTTCTACAATCAACCCACAAAGAAGTAGCAGTCAAGAAGTCAAAAGATGCATTGCACTGGGAAAAGATGTTTCAAAAGACCTCTTTAAAGTATTGAAAAGTAAAGATGTCACATTGAAGACAAAGGTGCGCCTGACTCATGCCATGGAATTTTCAGTCACATCATATGCTTGTGAAATCTGGACATTGAACAAGGGGAAGAATTGATGCTTTTGAATTGTGCTGGAGATGAATATTGAATATACCATGGACTGCCAAGAGAACCAACAGATCTGTCTTAGAAGAAGTGCAAACTGAGTGTTCCTTGGAAGCAAGGATGGTTAGACTGTGCCTGACATATTTTGGATATGTCAGGAGGGACCAATCGCTTGAGAAGGACATCATGTTTGGGAGAATGGCAGGTCAACAAAAAATAGGAAGACCCTCAACTAGATGAATTGACACAATCAATCCTGCAACAATAAGCTTAAACATAAAGAAGATCATGTGCTAGAACAGTGTCGGTTAGTATTTCGTTCTGTTGTATATAGAGTCACTATGAGTGGGACTTGACTTAATGGCACCTAACAACATTATGTTTGAACCTTTACACAACTGATGATCTACTTGTTATAGCCCCTATTGTCATCAGTGAGGTCAACGTTATCTCTATGGCAAAGAGAATAAATGGATCTTCCTATCCAGAACCTCTTCCCTTAAGAAAGGATGCAAAGTTCAGGAGAAGGTCTGAACATCTCTGGCTGGGAACCAGTTGGTCTTGGAGCTGAAAGTGGGGGAAGGAGCATCAATAGACATAGGGACTCACGGAGACACCAGTCCTGGGTCTTCGTCTTATGACATGTGTGGGTGTGTGTATCTAATATCCCCTTTGTTCAAGGAGGATTCTGTTTAAATCTTAAGCAGCATCAGAGAAAACAGTCAACCCAGAAGCTTTTTGTAACTGTAGAAATAACAAAATAAAAAGAGCAAATCCGTAAAACTTTGCTTTGACAATATGAAAGTAATATGAATAAATATTTACAACCACTATGTGAACTTCTCATTTTACCTAATTACCATGCAGCCAAATAATAATATTAGATATTAAATAATAATAAATAGGTCAGAGTGGTTTTGTTTGTAATTTGTTTGGTCACAGCTTCAGACTTTGTTCTGGAGCATGTCGCTTCCCTTTTTTACTGTTCACATTGCTGCTCATGGCTTAAAAATTTCGAGGGCAACTTACCCACTGCCCCTTGTATAAAGAGATTTGTGCCTGGGGAAAATTCAAGAGCATTTTGCTGGTATCTAAATTTTATAATTTGTTTTAATTTTTGGCCAAGTGTGCTGAATCAGAAGAAGGCTGAGGAAGGAGAAATGTTGCTGAGCCAGAGATGTAAGGCTTTTGATGGATCCCATCAAAGCCTAAATGCCTCATGTCAACGCTTGTGGTCAGCTAGGCAGGGCTGGGCTTTGCCAGTCAGAATATAACTCGGCTTCCAAGCTCCAGGCATCTCCACATATTTGATCAATTACATATGTTGCTTATAATATTGTTCAAACATATAAATGCCATGCTAATATACCAATGATACTAAAGTGCTCTGGCAGAGTTATTCCGTATGACTAAAGATGGAAAATCTTACGTTCCAACATCACATAATGTTAACAAAATAATAACACCACATGGTACTTTTGGGCATGGACTATGGGCCAAGCACTGTGCTGTGGTACATCCCATGAATCTTTACAGAAATTCCTCCTGTGATGGAGGCAGACTGGTTCAGCACTTCCTCACCTAAAATTTGCAAGAATCTGGAATTTGCCCAAGGTCACAAAGCTCCAGTAATAGAGGCTATTAGATGACATCATTAGCCTCCTTCATCTATTTCAACCTCTGCCCATCATTCTTTTTATCATATTTGGAGATAATGCCAATCCTGGTTTCAGCAAAACTGTGAGATAGAGGAATTTACAGTCACTGTCCCTCCATTGTTCCACTGAATTTGGGGTTGAGTGGGAGTCCTTTCGTTGTGTATTTTAGTCATTCAACAGCCACATATTCAGCAAGAGTATATAAATATCCTTTTTTTTTTTTCCCCAGTACTAGGAAGTTAAACCTAGGGGCTGGTGCATGCTAGGCAAGTGCTCTACACTAAACTGCACCCTAACTCCTTTCTAATTTCTTTTCTTTTCTTTTCTTTTCTTTTTGAGAAAAGGCCTTGCTAAATTGCACAGGTTGCCTCTTGCTTCAAACTTGCAATCTTCCTGCCTGAGCCTCCTGAGGAGCTAGTATTACAGGCTTGCACCATGGTGCCCAGCAAAATATATATTTTTTTCAAAAATATATACCATGTATATAGAATTTTGCTGAGGGGAACCCAGTTCTCAGTGAGCAATGATCTGTTTGGAGAAGGCTAAAGAAACAATAAGCAATCACAATACACTGGGATAAAGTGCTATAATGAAGTGGTATAAGATTCTGCTGGAAACTCTAACCCCAAATTGTGGGCAATTAGGGAAGTCTTCCTAAAGGAAGAGGCATCTATGCTGAGGCAATAAGTTCGTACATATGCCCATAAGTTCAAATATATAATATTCACCCAGGAGAAGGGTGAAGATGAGAAAAGAGGATCCTAGTAATGGAACCACCATGGTGGAGTATGTGAGAAGACACCACCACGTTCAGCCTGTTGGACAGTACATTGGCTTCACCAGATGACCAATGAATGATTCTTTCCAGAAGCATCTTCTCTGCCTGCTATAGTGTCATATCTTCTCAATGCTGATCCACTAACAAACATTAAAATCTGTAAGATTCATTAGGTGTTTACTCCACAGAAGGTGCTGGTGAGGCACTGAGGGGGATTGACAGAACAAAGATGCTGCTTCTTCCTCAGACTACTGAGTGTGTGCTTGGAACATCCCGGGGGAGGATTTAATAATAAAGCCAGCTTGCAGTGAGATGAAGAGACACGGCATGATGAAACACTTGGGCTTTGGAGTCAGACCCCAGCCACTCCATTTACTCGCTGTGCCACCTTGCACAAATTACTTAACCTTTTGAGGCTCAGTTCCCCACCTGTAAGATTGGAATGATAAAAGGTCCTTGTCAAGACTGTGGCAGGAATTAACCTGGCAATGCATGTACTGCGTTTAGCATGCTGATTAGCACAGAGCAACCTCACAATAGATGTTTTAGCCATAATATTATCATAATTAATCCACAGCGCAAATACTTGAGTGCCTGCTCTGCAGTACCTTTCACACATTTTATTTCAGGCCCTCCTGGCTTCATGCCACACTGGCCCTTGCCCCAGCATCTGTCTCTCTCTCCCTCCAGCAGATTCTTCTCTGAAGTCAGCATCTCCTTGCCAAAGAAGTATAAACCACAATCTCTGGGGACACCAGTTGGTCTGCCTGACAAGCAGGCCTCAAAGTCCCTGGAAACCTCTGTAATTCCCTGGGCTCTTTGTCCCATCACAGGGGAGCCTGTCTGTCTTGACTGCCTCCCGGCAGCCTCTGTTCACATTCACGTGGCAGTTCATGATATACCTTACAGTGAGATGTTTTTATCTGTTATTAATTCTATTAGCACCTAATGTGTGCTGAGCACACACTATGTGCATACAGGATTTGACAATGGCCTGGCCTGTGTAAAGGATGTTGTTGCTGTTGTTAGGTGCTGTCGAGTCAGTATCTGACTCATAGTGACCCTTATAGGGTTCTCAATGGCTGATTGTTTCGGGATTGCCTTGGGAGAGGATTGCCACATCCTTCTCCCATTTTGGGGGGTGCTGGGAATTGAACTTGGGACCTCAGAGACAGCAGAGCAGTGATCTACCAACTGACCTAATCCCAGCCCTAGTGTAAAGGATAGAGGATTGTTAAACTGGGGTAAAATGTGTAGCCCGAAACTATTACCAAGTACACTGTCAAGTGGAATCAGTACCTAAAAGCATACTTGCAAAAAAAAAAAAAAAAAAAAAAGACTAAGATCTAGTCAATTTATCCATTAAAGAATGAGTGAAGACTTGTTATATGATAGCTTTGAGACATTAAAAACAACTATTTACTCACTTACTTATTTATGTCTTTACTGATGGCTGATGCTGAGGATGTCTCCTGTTTCCAAACCCAGTGCCTGAGGAAATTGAAGCACCACCTTTAAGAGAAGCTGGGAAATGGCAAGGGCTTGACAGTGCTGGCAGGAAACAGTAGGTTGGGAGCTGAGGACAAGTTAACCCCATGACAGGAGGTTGGGAGGTAAGGACAAGTTAACCCTATGGCAAGTATATGAGTGAACACATCCAGTCAAGCAGGTGGAAGTTTGGAAATGGAGTTGAGTGAGGATAGGCAGGAGTAGACGTGGGAATCCTTCCCAGAGGTGATGGCCATGCTGCCATAAAAGACTTTGGGTATCAGAAGTCCTAAAGAAAGTGCAAACACCGTACCAAGGCTGGTGACACATCACCAGGCCTACTTAGATCTCTTTGCCCAAGATGTAGAAAACTGATCAAGATCTTAGCTGCAGCCCCCAACTGTGTGCTTCTGAAGTCTCTCTCTCTCTCTCTCTCTCTCTTTTTTTTTTTTTTTTGCGGTACTGGGGGTTGAACTCAGGGCCTCATACTTGCATGCTTTGCAAGTGCTGGACCACTGAGCTGCACCCCTAGCCCATTTTTTTTTTCTTTTTACTTTTTGAGACAGGGTCTTGCTAAATTACGCAGAACTTGTGATTCTCCTGCCTCCACCTCCCGAGCCGCTGGGATTATAGGTGTGCACCACTGTGCCTGGCTGAAGTCTCTTTTTTGATCTTAAAACATTATATGAATTTTCCATTCTACCCATAGCATGCAAATAAGATTTAAATTATCTTTCAGTAAAGCTGACTCACCTGGCACAGTGGCACACACCTGTAAATCCCAGCGACTTGGGAGGCGGAAGCAGGAAGATTGCAAGTTCAAGGCCAGAGGCAGCATATGTAATTTAGTGAGATCCTGTCTCCAGATTAAAAAAAAATTAAAAGGGGAGTTTGGGGTGCAGCTCAGTTGTAGAATGCTTGCAAAGTATTCACAAGGCCCTGGGTTCAGCCCCTAGTACCACAAAAAAAAAAAAAAAAAAAAAAAAAAAAGACTCAGCAGCATGACAGCCTGCAGCTTCTCAGGGATGAACTGCCCCGGCCGGGGAGTATGGAGAGCACCTTCTTGTTCAGTTTGAGAAGCAAAGCATTCAGCAAGGATCACACAGCTGATCATCAGATTTGGTAGCCAATTAACAAAGGAAGTCCTGGAGTGGAAGGACCCAGATGGGGCAGTTTAGGTGAGAGCGACACCATCAGAAAGCTCCTGTTGCCAGGAGAGTATGAGGCGGAGGAGTCGCCTGGGTGGGGCTGTCTCGGATGGGATGAGATGCTCTGGAAGGGAATGGGAAGTATCAGTAGTGCCCACTGAGAGGAAGGAGGGGAGAATGGCTCCGGCTGGGCGCTTTGCTCTGGGGCACTGTGAACCAAGGACTTTGCACCGTTCTCCACATGTTTACTGACAGGCTGAAACTTCTCTGCTGAGGGGAAATGAGCTGCCAGAACTCCAATCCTACAGCATCTTTTACCAACATATTGGGTGTGATTTCTCCCAAGATGGGGGCATTTCAAAAACAAAGGAGGAAGAGGAAGCAGGGAGGGGAGGAAGGTGGGGAAGACAACTGCCAGCCTCGGTGTGGCTGCAGAACAACTGCTGCAGATGTGCACAGAGCACTGACTGCCAACGCCCTGAGCTGCGTGGGCAGTTACCAAATCCAAGGCCACTGGATTGTACAAAACAGCCCCAAGAAACTGAGGGACACAGGCTGAGCCACAGGGTGGGCTCAGTTCTCACATAAAAGGAACATCTCTCTTGCACCAAATTTAACCAGTTTGATTGAAATTTGTAATGCAGAGGAGCATAATTAAATTGGAGATTTTAATTAGTTTTGATGAAGCTTAACGGGAGCTGGCAGGAATATTCTTGCTGTCTACTAAACATAATCCTACCTGGTGAAGAGCTCTTTAGCTGATGATCTTTAATGACTGCCCAACTCTCAGCTTCTCCACTGGCATTCCAGTTGGCTCAGAAGAGGGATGGGGCCAAGGGCAGAGAGGGCAGAGAAAGGAAGTGGGACTTTCATCCACGGGGAAGCGTCTCTTTCAAAGGGGTGCTGGTGATCAACTTTTGGGGCACCCAGTTAGTTGTTTTCCATATGCTAAAATGGAGAAATAGTGAAGAATTAATATGTTCAGGGCTATTTTACAGTAATGAATCGGGAAGGAAAGGACAGTGCTTCCTGAGGACCGAGAGGCACCTTTGTCGGCCTTCTTTGCTTTGCATCTCTTAATTTCACTTGAAAAAACTTGAATCTTCCCCTGGCCTCTCAAATATTTTTTTAAAAAAATTAATTAAAGAAGAAGGAGGAGGAGGAAGTAAAGGAAGGAAGCTTCTGGAAACAAGGATCTGGAAGAGCCCTGGGCCTGCAGAGCTGACTGCTCAGAAGGGCTTGGAATGTCAGTTTCATAGCACAGCTCCCATACAAAGCAGACTCATAAATAGCACACCACTGAAGGAGTAAAAGAATGAATGACCTGTAATCCCAGCTCCTTGGGATGCTGAGTAAGAAAGATCACATCTCCAAGGCCTGAGGCAGCTGTGTAGGTTAGCAAGACCCTGTCTCAAATTAGAAATAAGGAATGAGCTAGGGTGCAGCTCAGTGGCAGAGCACTTGCTTAGCATGCACAAGGCCCTAGGTTCAACTCTGAGTACTGGGAGGGGGGAAAAAAGGACCTAGAAGAAGGTCTGTGTGATTGGAGGGCTGTGGGGTTGCAAAGGCTGGACACAGGGTCTGGATGAGCTGAAAGAAGAGGGAAGTCCATTTATCCAGAACTTTACCGTTTAGGTCCACGGTCGGGATTTGGATACATTCTGAGTGATTGGAAAGCCTCTGGAGGCTTTTAAGCAGGAGACGATATAATGTAATTTTTGAAGAGCATGCTGCCACAGGGTGAAGGTGGCTTAAAGGAGAAATTGTCCATTTGGATGGTAGTGACTTGGATCAAATTCATGCTAATAAAAGGGAAGAGTTGTGGGCAGATTTGAGATGCATTTCGGAGGTAAAATTGACAGCGTTTAGAAATAAACTAAATGTTGGATGGGGGTGGTTAGAAAGAGGGAAAGGTCAAGAATGACTGCCCCCATTTTGGGCCTGAGTGACTAGGCAATGGGGGTACCATTTGCTGAGGTTGGGAAAACGGAGGACAAGGGATGAGAAGGCCCAGTGGGTGCTTTAAAGGTTCAGTACATTTTGTTCTCCTTAAAATTGAGATTCAAGTGAGACTCCAGGTGGAGATGACAGGAGGCAGCCGGATATATGACCCAGAGTGCAGACACGCGGCCTCAGCTGGAGATGAGAGCTTGTGAGTCATTGGTGTATAAATGGTCTTTAAGCAACAGCACAGGGTGGGTTCACCTACAGCGGGACATAAGGAAAGGGGGAAACTGGAGCCACAGCTATGATGTCCTACAGGCTGCCTTGTCTCAGTGTGGCCTGTTACTCATTGCTATTGATCGGAGGATTAGGCTGAAGGTAAAACACTGAAGAGACTGCATTAAGTAATGTGCGCAAAGAAATGCCATGAGTTATTCTTAGGTATGTGCAGCTGTTCTGAGATGACCCCCTAAAGGGCTTTCAAGTAGAGAGCCTTGTGTCTTTTCATAAAATGAAAATGTAAGCTGCGTATGCAATTGGTTGAATGGTTGCGAATGGTTTGCTCAGCTCATCTGACTAGCTGGTTAAAGCAAGGAATTCCCTAGATCCAAACCTGGAGAGGTTGATGAAGCCTTGGGGTAAGATCCCAGGACTCTCTATTTTCAACAAAGACCCCAGGTGATTCTGGTATGGGAAACCTGTGGCTTGGCATCTGATGACATTTTCCTGGCTATTTCAAAGGCAAAAGAGATCTGCCCCACCTAACACCTGCATCACCTAGACAGATGAGGAAATTATTTTGTGATGTTGGGGTAGGATGTAAGTTTTGTACTTATTGCTATAGTTTGTATCTGGATTATCCCCAGGGGCCCCTGTGTTAAAGGGTGAGCCCCGAGCTTGGTACCATTGGGATTAGTGAAGCCTTTGGGAGGTGGGAACTTGTGGGAGCTTTTAGGTCATTGGAACTGTGCCTTTTGAGGGGATTAGGGGTATAATCTCCTTTCCCTCATTTTCACCTCCTTGCCACCATGAGGTGACTTGTTTGCCCTCCCCACACTACCCGCCATGAGAAGCTGCCTCACCACAGGCCCCAAAGCAGCACAGCCAAGCAAGTGAGGACTAAACGTCCAAAACTGAAAGCCAAAGGAAGCTTTTTTCTATATAAGCTGACTGTCTCAGGTGTTCCAGTAACAGAAGCTGACTAACACACTTACATTTAGTGTAATTACTGACATACCAAGCACTTCCTTCCTTCCATGTCCTCACCCTCATCAAGACCTGAAGATTTCAGTCTACAAATATCTTTCCAGCAGCACACATATGCAGCAACCTCACAGGTGCACAGAAGTCTCTTTCCCTCTCTGTCCCTCCTGCACGCATGCACATGCACACTCATCTCTGTTTGTCTCCCTCAGCCCTGCCTCGGCCATTCCTCATCGTGGTTAACTCAGGCCACTGTCATAGTTTCCTAACTGCATTCTTAGCCAGACTCCGTCAATGCCACCTCTGTTCCATCCTCCTGCTTTCTGTTGGAGTTAACTTTCATAACCCAAATCAGGCTCCTATTCTGAGAAAAGTCTATTGACTCTTTGCTACCCATTGGGAAAAGTCCTACTATGAGCACAGGCTTTGTTGACAGTTGTCATTAAATTCTCCTTCATCAGCAAGGCTTCCTGCAGGTCTGACACATTCTCTCCAGCCCCATTCAAACCTGCCTGTCCACAGCTACCCCTTCATGCCTGCCCTTCCACACTGTCTCACCTCTGCTCTTCTCACCTGCCTGCCCATGTACACTTGGTCTGAAATTCATCCGTACCTACAATTATGGACCAACTTGGATCCTCCAACTCTGATCCAACTCGGATATTCCTTTTGCTCTCAGGTCTTCCTGTTACAATGCAGAGCCTCATCTTTCTTCTTTTGTCTCAACATTGTGATATGTGCAAATCCTTCACTGGAACATTTAGCATGTTGCATTGTAATTACTCGTTTCTTTCTCCTATCCCTAAATCAAACTGAAATTATTAATCTTTCTACACATAGTGCCTAGTTCAGTGTCAGGATTAGAGTAGGTCCTTGATCAGTGTGATGGGGGATTGTTTTCCTTCTTTCTGTGAAGCTATCAACAAGCTGAGTTTGTAAGGTGATCAGTGTACCTGTCTACAGCAGCCCACCTCCCAACTTCTGTTTCGGTGGTGGCCAGGAGAGCAGATAGCTAAGCACCGAATCTTGTTAAAACGAGAGCTAGTAGGTTCCTAGAGGGCAGCAGAGTGACTATCTTCAAATAAAATGCATCAGCGTTAGTGTGTGGTCTTCTGCAGCCTCATAGGATTGGGGTCTTCAGTGTGTTCTGATCACTTAGGCTGCTATGAACTAATCTCTGGACAAACAAGAAGTATGTATTATGTACACACCAAATAGAGACACATCATTCATTATCTTCATTACCAAAAATTTAAATGGAGAACGATGGGAATGAGATGTCATAAAAATCACAGTGGTGTCCTTGACCTGAACTCCATAGGCGGACATTAGTCAGTGTATGAATATCACTGTGCTGTACACAACGTGTGTATACATGCGTGTGAATTGTAAGATTATAAGATCCTCAGTAGGAGGATCCACTGATTTAGGTTATGAGTTTGTGCTGTTCTTTAATGCTTGCCCTTAAAAATTAACCCATGAATTTTAAAAGGCCTTGGGAATGTGAGCAATTTTAACATTATGTATTGACTTCTGTATCCTCTCATCTTTTCAAGAATCTCCAGGCTTGCTTTTTTCACTCCTTATGTAAGCCTCAAAGCCAAAAAGAGCAAGTATGTATCATTTCTAATCTATCCTGTAAATAAAACCGGCTTCTGCTGTATTAGATCATTGTAAAACAATTCCCTGAAGCCCAAGGGATTAGATAATAGAAGAGAATGCTTCCACTAATAAACCATGCAGATGATAGAAAACATTCTTGCTATTGTAATTTACACAGATTTACTGCACAACAAATTGGTTATTTGAGCTGATCGTGTGGATCACTTAAACACTGTGCAGATTTTCTGGTGGGTTTGGAAATGTTGCAAACACATCGTGAGGTACTTGCTACTGACTCACCAGCTTGCAAATGCAGCTTGAGAAATGTATGGCGATCTTACAGCCAGAGGGAGCATGTTTTGCCTACAAAACAGTTGTCTTCAGTCTTTCATGTCACTAAGTAGAACTGGTCGGCATTTATTTAATATCCTTTGAGCAGTGTTGCCATCAGAGGCTGCTGGGAAAGGAGAGGAGGAGCCGCATGATGATGGGTGGATGGCTGGCATCAACTGCACCCCACGCCCCACTGTTTCCAACTGTTCTTCCTCCTGTGTTTCTATCTCATTGAATGATGCCATTTAAACATTGGACCAAAGGAGGAAAAATGGGCACCGGCTTGTTTCCTCTCTCCTCTCTCCCATCCGTAAGTCCTACTGAGTCAACCTACCTTGTCTTCCCATATAGCAACTTTTTCTTTCATTTGAGACCTTGCAATCACTCATCTGGATGACAGCAGTGGCTTCCTAAGTATCTCTCTCACTCCAGACATGCCTTCACTCCAATTCAGAGAAATTTCTCAAAGCATGAAACTTTTCTTGCTCTCTGTCCTTTCCTTCCCATACTCCACACAGAGCTCCAGTTTCCACCAATGAAGGCTGAGCGAACATCAGCGTGCAGAAGACTGAGACTATTAGGCAGAGGAGGTCCAGGGCTCTGGTCTGTACGGAGCCCTCACTCTATGCTCACTACCTGCTTGGTGGTTGTACTAATCAGCCTTCCATCAATGTCAACACTTGAGACAACCACTTATAGAGGGAGAGGTGTTGTTTTGGCTCACAGATTTGGAGTTTCAGGTCATCATCATTTGGTCCCATTGCTCTGGGCCTTTGCAAGGTAACACATAAAGTCAGGAGTGTGGTGGAGCCAAACCACTCACATAATGGGAAGGAGGAAAAAGTGAGCAAAGGGAAGGGGTGGGGTCTCCCAGTCCCCTTCAGGGGCATGCTCCCAATGACCTAAGGACCTCCAACTAATGGTTCTACCACCTGTCAACAGCACCATCCTAGTGAACAAACATTTAGCACATAGGCTTTTGGGGACACTCATGATCCAGATTATAATAGTTTTTGATCTCCCTACCAGCCTGTGGGCTCTGGGAAAGCAGGCCCTGGGTTTCATTTACAAGTGTAACAAATTTTGACTTTAGTGCCTGGCTCATGGGAAATAATCATTTCATATTGAATGAATAATTAAATGGCTCACAACTTGAAGACAGCAAAAATGCTTTTTGATAGCAACATGGATAGTGAAAGGACATGCGTTCACAATGAGAGCAGTACATACTGATGGAACAGAAATGGGGTGGTTGTTTTCCAATGTTACTAATCCTCATGTAAATGTGATAATTTTTAGTACAAAATACTTTCCCTTGCATCCCAAATAATAGTAAAGGCATGACTGTAGCTCCAGACCTCACTTCTCTTTCTAACTCCTTGCACTTGACCCATCATGCCACACTCCCCATGGGAAGAGTAACAGGGCTGAGTTCTCCAGCTGGTAGTCCATCTGGGATCGGAATAAGGTTTTTCTCGTTACAGAAGGAAGATGACATAGTATGATTATCTAATTATCCAAGTCATAAACTGATACATGCCTAGCTAGGATTATTACATTAGCTTTGAAATCTTACAAACCCTACATAAAACACAAAACATTCATATTTGTCAAAGTCCAGAGGGGATAATTCAACAAACTTTGTCTGTTGAATCATTTCTACTCCTGAACTAGGAACAAAATCAGGAACTCTTAAAATGTTTGACAATCTCTAGTTCACTCTTTTATTTCTGGTGCCTTTGAACAAACTGGAACAGTTCAATTATAATAGATAAATAAATACTTGTGTTCTTTCTAGGTATCTAGGTGCCAGGTGCCCATCTACTTAAGGGGTACAAGGTTGACTAGGTACCATTACACTATTTGTTCCTTCCACCCCATCCTGCACTTCATAATCCATCTGGGATAGAGCCCCTTCTCTGTTATAGTGATGGGCCTATGGAATCCAAGTCAAGGCCATGCCTAAAGCTTCAGCCACTAGTTTCCATGACGAAGTTTGGAACTCTCAAGCTGAGACAGGCCCTCTGGGATAGCAGTAATTTTTAATTGCTTATTCTCCATCTGACTCATAGTGACCCTCATAGGGTTTTCAATGGCTGACGGTTTCAGGATTGGGCTGGGATTTAGCTCAGTTGGTACAGCGCTGTGCTGCAGTCTCTGAGGTCCCGAGTTCAATTCCCAGCACCGCAAAAATGGGAGAAGGGCCTGGCAACCTACTCCCAAGGCAATGCCGAAACAGTCAGCTATTGAAAACCCTATGAGAGTCGCTATGAGTCAAATACCGACTCTACGGCACCTAACAACAACAATTCTCCATCTTCTTTTTACTTCTGAAGAATTCTTCTTTCACCTCCCACGGCCCTGGTAGACATAAATCTTGGTGTCTCAGCTCCACCACAGGAAAGAGCTGTGGCCCAGACTGGCCAATCTGTGAACGCCACTTCCTGGGCCACTGAGATGGTTCACACTGGTCACCCTATCAGCTGCTCTTGCATTGGTGACTAAAGCACATGAGAACCTGTAAAAGGGAGGAATTGTTTATTTTAGCTCCTGGTTCTGGGGGTATCAGTGTAGCATGGCAGGGAGGGGGGTGTCATGTGGGCCAGGAAACAGAGAGGGTGTTCTGCCCCTTCACTGGCTTTCTTCACCCACAGGATAGTGCCACCTGTATTCAGGGTGAGGCCCCCCAGTTAATCCTCTCTGCAAATATCCTCACAGACATGTCCAAGGTGTGCCTCAGCAGTGTCCCAGGAGATTCGGAATCCACTCAGGTTGATGATAGAGATTAACCATCACAGGCTCAGAACCAGTGAGACCCACTGGCCGCTCGGGATTGACATTTGAGTACAGAGAAATCCTCTTCCTTTTGTGCATGCTGTTATGGTTTAGATACAAAGTCCCCCTCAAAAGGCCCACAGGTTACAGGCTTGGTTGCCAGTTGCTAGACTTTTGAAAAGTGATTGGGCCCTGAGGGCTCTACCCCAGTGAATAGATGAATCTCTTGATGGATTCACACTGGGATGGCATTGGGAGGAGGTGGAAAGTGGGAGGTGGGGTCTCCCTGGAGGAAGCAGGCCCTGGAGACACGCCCTGGAGAGACACACTTTGTCCAGAGCCCCGACTTCTCTCTCCCTGGCTACCATAAGGGAACAGCTCTCTTGCACCTCTCCCTTCTGCCACTATGTCTCCGGCAGCAGGCCATGGCCAGGAACTTCTGAAACCCCGAGCCAAGACATGTTTCTCCTCTGCTAACTGTGTTTGTCAAGGGTTTGTCACAGCGGTGGAAACTTACTAACCCAGGTGCTAAGCTTAGAGGTTGGAGCTATGTGGCTGCTGGCTGTCCTTTGCACTTGGTAAGGGCTCATCCACAAAATGAAGTCAGCGAAGGCAGTGATGGTGGTGGAGGTGACAGAGGATGTGTGCTGAGTGTTACTCACATAACCAAGACCTATTCTAAGTACCTTACATGATTTAACTTGTTTAGTTTTCATAAACCTCAGAACTATTATCATAAGGCACAGCTTAAACCCCACATGTTTGTCAGCTTGCTGTGCACTGGGAGCTGGCATGTTGCTATGATGCTGAAAGCTAGGCCATCGGTATTTCAGATACCAGCAGGGCCACGCGTGATGGACAGGCTTCAACTGAGCTTCCAGACTAAGACTAGGGAGAAGGACCCGGCAGCTCATTCCCAAAATAATCAGCCATTGAGAACCCTGTGAATAGCAGGGTTAAATATAGTGCTGGGAAATAAGCCTCCAAGTTGGAAGGCATTCAAGAAATGACTGGGGAAGAGTTGCCTCCTCAAAGTAGAGTGGACCTTAATGGTGGGAATGGAATAAAGCCCCTGGGACCTCCTTTTGCTGATGTGGCACAACTCAAAATGAGAAGAAACATAGTGTCTGCAACATTGGGCTCAAACATAGGAAGATCTTGTGCATGGCACAGTGTTAAGGAGTGTTTTGTTCTGTTGTACATAAGGTCACTATGATTCAGACCTGACTTAACAGCACCCAACAAGAACAAACCCATGAAGCACGCCTTTGAGTCCACGTTCTCAACCATTTGACTCTTCTCCTTCTGGCAGTACTTTCTAATGAGGATGAAGAGAAGACAAACAATAAACAAAATAAAAAACAAGGAGAAGAAGGAGGAGGAGGAGGAGAAGGAGGAGAAGAAGTAGTGCAGGAGGAGGAAGATGTAGGTCCTCAGAATGTCACTTGTGGACTTGGATCCTCCCTGGCCTGACTGTGAGGCTCCTGGAGTCTTCATTAAGTAACCCAATGTATTTTTCTGTTGCTTGGCTCGAGTGAGTGGACTTCTTATCTCTTACAGCTTGCGTGAAATACTGTCACTGAAATCTCGTCTAGTGCCTCTCATTCTGATTGTCTCTCATCTTACTGCTTTGCCACAGAAAGTGATAATTTATAGAACAGCATTAGAATTTTGTACAAATTTGGAAAATATAAGAATAAACATAAAATAAAGCTTGTATGTAATCCAACTAACTTGAGATGACAGTTATTTTTGTTTTTCTAATTATCTATATATTGTACATGTATATACTTATAAGGTTTTCATATTTTTGTCTTACCTTTTAAGACACTATAACATGAGCATTTCCTTGTGTCAAATACTTTGCAAGAATACTTCCAAAAGTGGCATAATCTGTGTGTGCAAGCGAGCTGTGTGTGTCCATGTGGGCATTTGCATGGGTATAGTATGTGTGTCTTTCCATCCATCTTCTATGTGCTTCCCAGTGCTTTACCTCCTTCCTGATGTAAATTTCTGCTCTGGAAGCAGGAAGGATATCCAAGGCTGTAAGGACAGGTATGGCCTCTGCCTTGGGGTTCAGGTGGGCTCACCATCTCCTGTTCCACCTGGGCCACCTAGGCAGGAAGGCCACCAAGTTGGGCATGTTAGCGGCATAGGTGTCTTGATGTTGCCATGCTCAGACATCAGCTTGGCTCTGCAGCCAGCAAGTCAGGGCTCAGACATGCTCGGGGAAGGCCCAAGCGTCTCACAGATCAGTAAGAACAAGGCCAGGATGGCGAGCTGATTTATTCCACAGCAGGCAGCATTACCAGTGAGCACAGTAAGAAGCGTCTTGTCTGCCTTTTTCACTCTGCACATCAATAATGATTTGCTTGGCAAAGCCCTAGGTGCTGGGCCTAAATATTCAAACCACCAGGAGGAAACACAGGATAATGTTGAGAAATTAGATTACAGCACCAAATAAACTCTTTTCACTCTGTCCCTCCTAGTTAGTGCTGTACCAAGGCTCATAGCATCTATGAAGCTTTAAATGGCATGTAAATAAGTAGTTATTGACGTGGAGAAGAGAAAAAGAGGAGGGAGGAAGGAGGAAAAATAGTACAACTGCACATGGTACAGATGCCAGCCTCGTATTTGATAAATCTCTGGATGTCACCCAAGGCCACAAGCCTGGTGGATTAAGATGACAGACTTCTAAGCCCCAATCAAGGACCTGAGGCAAAAGCTAGAGACAGAAGGGGTGCTGTGTAGTCCATAGTCAAGGAGAACATGAAGCCGGAGGAGCCCAGAGCAGGGAAGTTCCTCCAAGTCAAGCACAGGACAAAGGCAGACACACTCGCCCCTCCGTCCATTCCTCTGACTTGTCCTTAGCTGTCAGCTTTACGACTGCTACTAGAGCTATGAATTACTCCATTTGAGACTGACTACCTAAGGTCAGGTCTTAGAAAGCTCACCTCCTTCAATCCTCATAACCAGCCTTTTAATAAGATGTTTTCATCTTTACCTTATTCATGAGAAAACTGTAGCTCAGAGAACTAAAACTAAAGCAACCTGTGAAAGGTCAAGTAGGGGCATGTGCACCCACCCACCGATCCTGCCACGCTCTCCTCCACGGTGTAGCTGGGAAGGCCCTGCCATGTGCCAAGCTGAGAGTAGGCATGGGAAATACAAAGGGACAGCAGACATTGGTTCTCAGGGGAGGTGATGCTGGAAATGACCAGATGAGGGCCTGGAGTTCAAAACCTGGGGGTCCCAGCAGATGTCATAAAATACCCAAAAAGCAAAATGCACAGGTCAGGAAGAGATGACCTAGCTCTGCTTAGGCAAACTGGGGACAACTCAACCTGGACCTCAAAGAATGGTAAGTCTCGCTCAAGAGGTGGCAAGGCAGCAGACATACTGCAGTGGGGAGACTAGCAGAGAGGGAGAGGCTCGGGAGCGTGGCTCTACCGAGCCATCAGGGACCACACGCCAGAAGGGGAGAGGCTTTGGGGCCACACAGCTCCTGTTCACCTGAAACTGCCTACAGCCAAGGGCCCAAAGGTGCCAACAGGTCAAAGCTATTGCAGAGCAGACAAGAAGACAGCCAGACTCTCCACACCACCCTACCTAACGTGTCCACCCACCTCCCCTGCCTCATTACACTGGCTTTCCTGGTTTGCTTCACTTTGTCACTCAGCACTGAAAGGTTACATTAACTTGTTTGCTTCTTTACTACTTCCCTGCTTCTCTCCACACTAGAATCTAAGCTCCGTGACAGCAGTGATTTTGTGTATCTTCTTCTCTGCTCTTTCTTCACTACTTAACAGTATCTGGTACATTATTTGTTGGATAAATAAATTAAACTGATGCAGAGAAAGAGGAAACTCTTGCTGCTAGGCAGGGGCAGGAGCAATGAAGTCCTATATGAGCCACAGTCCTGCCACTCATTTGGGATTCATAGTTTCTCTCCAGTCACTCTTAAGATATCTGGAGTCAAAACAACTTCCACTTCCCTTTGCTGATTTGCAGAGCTTAAAAAGCAGTGGTCCAGCTGGGTGTGGTGTCACACGTCTGTAATCCCAGCACTTGGGAGGCTGAGGCAGGAGGATCAACATGAGTTTGAGGGCAGCCTGCTCTACATAATGAGTTCCAAGACAGCCTGGGCTACACAGCAAGACCTTGTCTCAAAAACAAAACAGAACAAAATGTAAAATGCAGTGGCCCTATGACTGCAACCCGTATGTTCCCTTTTGCCCACCTTCAAAATGCTCTCAGGCAAATTGCTAACACTTGGCCATCTTTCCTGTGCCCATAGAAGACATTGCAAATCGATCATGGCAATTTTTTTCCTATAGCCCTAGAATACTTGTCAATACTGCACTCTAGACAGACACTGCTAATCAATGAAGGTGGCGCTAGAAATGACAATTACTTTTCATTCTGAGCATGAATAGAATAAAAAAGTTGTGAGAAGGACAAATACAGGTAATGTGAAGAGAAAGGGGCAGATCCATATTCCAGGGAGGCAGTGTAAGCTTTATGTCCTCAGACTCACCCAACAATGACAAATGGGACGGCTGGGAGACAGCACTGCACAGTGATCAGGAGCATGGGTGCTGATGGCAGACTGGCTGGATCCAGTTCTGGTTTTATCTTTTCCCAGCCATGTAACTGTGAGCAATTTACTTAATCTCTCTGGGCCTCAGTGTCCTCATCTGTGAAATAAAACTAACAACCATCCCTAAATCATCCCATTGTTGAGGAGGAAACAATGAAAATCCGCTCAAAGGACGTCGCCCAGGTCCAGGACACAGTCAGTGCTAATATATATTTATTATGGATTTCTTTTTCAAAACTGACGGCTTTGCAAGTACAAACTTAGCCAGGTCTAAATCTTGAATGCCAGAAATATTTAAGCTGAAATTGGTCCACTTTCTGTTAGGAACATAAAAGACAAGACCGCTTCCCACTCAATCCCAGGGAGTTTTCCATGTCCTATTTCCAATTTCTATTCATATTTAAACCATTGTTATAAAAAATTAAAGAAAGTGTTTTAAATAGTAAACATTCACTCATAATCACAGCCCTCTTTCACAACTCATTTCATTTTTTATGTTTCTATCCAGCCTTTTTCCAAAAGTATAGTTTAAAAAAAATCTAATAATCTCAGTCTTTCTATTCTTTTTCCATTAATTCTATGTGCCAGGAAAGTTCATTTCTAGCCCTCTCTCTACCCCTTTGTTGACACATACAAGAGACTCCATCTTTCTTAGGCTTAGGGCCCCTGTCTGTCAAATGGGGATAATGGCAAGTGCATTGCTCACCTCATAAACTTGTAGGATGGAGCAGATAAGAAAATGGATATGAAATACAAAGAAAAAATTATAACTGTCTTTGTCTTTTTAAAGGAGAGTTATCTACTTGAACAAGTGAAATAATAAATGTGAAGGAACTTCTGTAAAGCGGTATTATATTAAATGAGCAGGAAAAAGAAAGCCAAAATGTAAAATTTAAAGGAAATAATGCTTTAAATCATAGAATTCATTTGGAGCCCTTCAAAAATGGTAGTAGATTTCACTTGAGTAATCCTCTTTAGAGATTGTGGTAAATTGTTAGATTTTATGGTTTCATTTTGAGAATTTTCCCCCCTTTTCTAAAAAAAAATTTAGATTCAATAACCATTTTTGTTTACCTTCATGAATACAATATCCTCTAGGGTCCTCAAGTATTTACAGAATCTATTGAACAAAATCACCCATAAATTTCACTAAGCAGTAAAGAAAAATAATTGGAATGACAGGCAAAGGTAGATTCATATATGGACATGTATGAAACCCAGACATTAAGTCTCTTCATCTGCATGGAGTGTCCCCAGAGAAATTAATTCCCTGCGTCAAAGGATTAGTGAGCAATGTTGAATTAACTGAGGATCTCACGGAGGCGTAGTGAAGCAAGAGAAGAGAGTAAGATGTACAAAGTCTCTTCTGTCATGGAGCTTATATTCTAATGTGCAGAGAAGCAGTGAAGTAGCAAAGCAGCGAACAATTTAATATGACATTTCCGTGTTAAGTGACAAAGTACTGAACTATTTTATACCAGTTAGTAAAGGCTACACTATGTTGCAGTTAACATCCAAGCTCAGAGACTTCCCACAACAAATGTTTGTCTCTTATTCACGTTACATATCAAGATGGATGGACAGGGAGATTCTGCTCAGTGTGGTTACTCAGGAAGGGAGGCTGATGGGACACCATCTTGGTGTGTGCTTCTATGCACACCTTGGCAGGGAGAAGAGAACAACATCCAGAAATAATAAATGTCTCTTCTCCTCACGTCTGCTTACATCATCCATGAAAGCCAACCCCACAATAATGCCAGATAGGGAAACACAATTCTACATGTGCCTGAAAGGAGAAATAGAAATGTTTAGTGGATGGCAATAATGGCTACCATGTGCTTCTTTAGGCATTTATTCTTTAGTCCTTAGATCCTGTCTTAACTAAATCCATCGTAGCTCCAAAATAGAATATTTTTCTTTCCCCAACATGGCAAGTTTGAGGGAGCACCATGGCCCCAGGAAACAATCTACTTGGGTGAAGCAGAAACTGGTTTATATCAACAGTTTGTTTAGCTTGCTGTAGGAAGAATTCAGAGGCATACATGGAGTGGGAGAAATGTGTCCTGCCTCCCATGGGAATGCAGATATGCAGCGTGGGGAATGTGACTCGACATCTTAATACATGCTCCTCCCAGTTTTTGGGAATCTGCCTGTTTCTGCTTAATACAGACTCTGTTCTCACACCGCAGGCGGGGAGCGTCATCTGAAAGGCCAGGACCTCTGTGGGACATTCAATTCCTATTGCAGGAGGTTAGCTGAGATAGGTCACTGTCTTTGTTTTGCAAGAGTACAGGGGGCCAAGGGCTGCACTGCTTATTTGGACAGATCACATCAGTCTTGTTCTTTGGCCCCGGCTGCGTAAAAAGGCTTTTGCGGGTAGATCACTGGGCCGCAGGAGGTGAGAAGCACAAGCAGGGTTTGGCTTCCTGCACTTTGGCTTGAAACCATCCCGTTATCAGCTTGCTGACCCTAAAGCCTGCTTCTCTGAGTGACACCCTTCCTAGCTTTTCCAACAATGTCAGACACTTTCTACCCTCTTTCTGGGTGTGCAGGTCTTCATGGGAGAAGCTGTATTAATCACTTTATTACATCTAACTTTAGTTCATGCAATACTTACCATGACCCCACAGGAGAAATATTATCATAACCTTCTCGTGCAAATGAAAACAACGAGGCTCAGACATACCAACAGACCAGTGCACAGGGCAGAAGCACGAATCCGACCGAGCTTTGACAGATCCCAACACCAACTCTCAGCTCCACACTGCCACACACACTGCCCTGTCCCTCCCGCTGGATCACTCCACAGTCATGGACTGAGCTCCTGGTACACAGTGCTGGCCTTGTGGGAAAACCGTAAGAGAAGCAACGCTGTCAAGCAAAGGCTTGTGTCCAGCCGAAAATGTGTCTGTGGTCACAAGACATACTCTACTCCTGAGTTGGATTTAGAGCCAGCCTAGAATGTGCTGGAACACTTCTCATTAAGTATCACTAGACTGCTCCCCGGACTGGGGTTTAGCTCAGTTGGTAGAGTGCTGCTCTGCAGTCTTTGAGGTCCCGAGTTTGATTCCCAGCACCACAAAATGGGAGAAGGACGTGGCAACCCACTCCCAAGGCAATCCTGAAACAGTCAGCCATTGAAAACCCTATGAGGGTCGCTATGAGTCGGACCCAACTTGATGGCACCTAACAACAACAACAACAAGACTCCTCCCCACAGGCCCGCAGTGCCCCCAGTAGAGATGAAGACCTGTAGAGAGAGGTACCTGTGGCAGCACGTGGCACAGGATTTTAGAGTCTCCTGTTGCCTGGGCCAACTTCACCATCATTCCCACAGTTGCAAATGCTGTGTCTGCACAGACAATGGGCCAGGGGTTTGCACGTAGGCCACAAGAAGCCTGTAGTGAGCCCCAAGTGTGACTTGAGGGGCCACAGCAAGACCTCCGACAAAAATATTGCCCCCAGGGAGGATGAAATGGGAAGTGATTGCCTAATGGATTCAGAGTCTCATCTGGAAAGGATGGGAGAGTCTGGGAATTCAATAGCACCAATGGTTGCACAGTTCACGGATGTACTAGATGTCACTGATGTGCACACTTTAAAGTGGTTAGTTTTATATTATATGAATTTCACCTTGATTAAAACAATGATGTTAAAAGCATTGCCTCAGCCCAGTGTTCTAGTTCCTGAAGGGCCATTGTTCAGAGGAGGATGAACTGCTCCCACAGCCTCCCACTCGCCTGTTCTTACCTGACCTTCTGCCTCACCAGAAGCCACACAAGTAGTTCCTAAGCCTCCTTTTCATTCTTACTTGCTCCTCCCTGTGGGACGAGCTTTGCTTTCCCAAGTTAAGAGAAGGCTTTCCTGGGTCTTCAGGGTGTTCATGGACCCATCATCCGGATGTCTGTTGTTATCAGCTGTAATATCTCCACAAGGGCCTGCAGCCTGCCCGGAGCTGCCCAGAACCACCTTTTCCTCACCAGCGGCTCCCTGAGTCACTGCCCATCTGCAGATGAGCGTGCACCTCTCTGTCTGTGTCCACACTCCTGTTTGCCAAAATGAGCAGGCCTCATTTCTCTGCATGGGGCTTTTCTTTTTTCTTTTTTCTTTTCTTTTCTTTTTTTCTTTTTTTGTCTTTTGTTGTTATTTTTCTTTTTTGTTACTGGGGATCAAACCTTGGGGTTAACACCTGCTAGGCAAACACTTTACCACTGAGCTAAATCTCCAGCCCCACAGGGCTTTTCTTTAGGGAACATATTACCTGCTTCCTCATCCATTTTGAAATTCTTAGTGTTCAACAAACACCACCAAAAAAAGACATGAAGCTATTTTTGTGCCAAAATGTATTTATTGATTGCCTTTACATCAGTTTGCAATTTAAATTCCAAGCACAAGACTCTTCTTACTACCAATCATCACCTACTTTGGCCCCATTTGTCCTGCTAGGTTCACAGACATGTGACTAAACTTTAGAAGGACAAAGAACATTGTTCCTGCAAAATCTACCACATTCAGAAATCTAGAACTTCAAAGGAAAACAAAATAATCTTTTTATCCTTTTTCTTTGAGTTGTTCTTCTTTGGAAGCTAATTTCCAACTGTAATCACAGGAGAAAGGCGGTTTGAGCAATTATGCTGTGTCTCTGATCTGCAGAGGCAGCCCACTGGGATGCTATTTTCTTCAGGAGATAGAATTTTGGCCAAAATCATCAGGGAAATTTTTCTTTTATTTTATTCTGCCTATGGAGACCATGTTAATAATACCAAAAATGCTTCATACTTGTGTAACCATCTAAGATTTTTCCCCCAAATCCTTGTCACATTAATCATCCCTCTTGATCCTCACAAGTCACTTAGGAGACAGGTAGACTAGGAACTGAGATTCATATATTACAGATGAATGAAGTGAGCTCAGAGAGGTTAAGCATCTTGCGCTAGGTGACACAGCCAGCTATTCATAGAGAGCCAAGGCTAGAGACCTGGTTTCTTACCCCATAGCTTTAGATATAAACTGAATCACAAACACAAATCACTGTCCTCATGGCCTATCTCAGAAACCAAATCATAAAAGTCCGAGAAGTAAAATTCTACCTCTGGATAAATTTATTCCTCTCTCTTCACTAATGCGTGACTTGGGGACCACAGTCGTTGTTTTGGAGCCATGGTGCTCAGGCTGGTGACTTGTTCCCATCACCATTTGCCTGATGTGTGTAGAAATCAGATGAGGGAATGGTTTGGTAAATCTCCCTTTGATCTGTTTTGAATGAAATCTTATTTATAAGATACACTTCACTTCTCTTGATGTGCAGCTCCCTAATTAGTTCACATCTGAGAGCAGGTTCCCTGGGAGAAAAAAAAATTAATTAGCTCATTCCATCTCAAAAAGACACAATTCTTGAACTAATTTCGTTATTTGAATGATTAATCTCCTTTAAATACACGTGTTCTGGAGCATTACAGCTAAGAGGAATGTGTAATGAGAAAAAACAGAGAGCAACAGGAAACAGAATGGGGTAGCAGTTTGTGCAAAAGCCCTACCCTTGAGGGCCAAGGGGACAGCTTGAACTTCTTCATTTTCAGATGGAATATGCAAAGTGGTGCCATTGGTAGTTTGTTCTGAAATCTCCTCAAGTCTTCCATTTTTTGCTCTTTTACTAGCAATATTTACCATGGTGGTGAATGTTTTAAGGTCATTCAAACAATGTACCTAAGCCTGCTACCAGGAAATGAAAGGGGGGTGTCATCTACTTTACACTAAAGTATTAATGGCTGACACTATTTTCTGTCCAGTACTGTAAAACAACAAGAAAAACAAAAAACAAAAAACAAACAAAAAAAACAGTGATCTAGATTTCATCCACAGCTGGCTGAATCTTCCATTAGACAACCTAAAGACAGAGTTGTACAACAGAAATAGGCACGGCACCTAACAACAACAACACACAATTACTAGCATTATGCATGACTTAAAATTTCCTAGCAGACATTTTCAACAAAAGTTTTCTGGAAAAGATTAATTAATTTAAAAAATATACTTTAGCTCAAAATATCCAAAACATTTTTTTCTTTCTTTCTTTCCTTCTTTCTTTCTTTCCTTCCTTCCTTCTTTTTCTTTCTTCTTTCTTTCCTTCTTTCTTTCTTTCTTTCTTTCTTTCTTTTCTTTCTTTTTCTTTTTTAGTACTTGGGGACTGAGCATAGGGCCTCATGCAAGCTTTGCAAGTGCTCTACCACTGGGCTGCAATCCCAGCCTCTTTTCTTAACATTTTATTTTCAGACAGGGTCTTGTTAGGTTACAAAGGCCGCCTCTGACCTTAAACTTGCAATCCTCTTGCCTCTGCCTCCTGCATTGCTAGGATTATAGGCATGAGCCACGACACCCAGCCAGAATTTTATTTCAATATGTAATCAATATGAAAACTTACCTATGAGCTGTTTTCTCCTCTTTTTTTTTTTTTCCTAACACATCACACTTGGACCCTCTACATTTAAAAGGCTAAGTAGTCCCCTGTGCTGGAGGCTGCCACATAGTTCTAAGAGGTTGTTTTTGCTCTTCACTTCGTCCCTATATTCCAGCAGAAAATACAAGCAATGAGCTATTATTTTGTTTCCTCATCCCTGATAATTTAAGTCTACAACAGATGTGATAATGCATGTCAATAGGGCAAAGCTGCTGCTGGGTGGCTTGATTACTATCTCCACTGCAATGAATAAACAGCTGATAATGTCTTCATGCAGAGCTCCAAAACGCCTCCTCTCCCCAACCCCAGCTCAGTCCTCATGGGAGAGAGGTGTGAACTTTCACTACTGGTGATAAGCAGAGAGTGAAGTGTCTAGACTTTGATGGAAAAAGCCTCCACACATAAGATACTTCTCCATAGTCCCATGTTTACTCCAAGGTACATTCAGTTTTGTTTACTACTTCCCAATATAACCAGTTGTTTGTTTGTTTTGAGACAGTCTCACAATGTAGCCCAGCCTGGCCTCAAACTCCTGATCCTCCTGCCTTAGCCTCCCAAGTGCCAAAATTACAGGTGTGTGCCCTCATTCTTGATTTTGGTTTTCATTTTAATTTGAATCTGAATTTCTTACCGGTTAATAGATTCAAGGCCCCCGCACTCATGTGCTCCCTTCAGCAACTTGCTCTTCTCAGCCCCAGCCTGGGACCAGACCTCATGCTCCAGAAAGATGTGCCATGCTCGTCACTGTGCCCTGGGGGATAGGCTCGCATAAGATGTTCAACTAGACATGTCAGCTGAGGCTCCCACACAGTGGATTTCAGATGCTCAAGTGCAGATATTTCCCATTTGGTGAGGTGACTCAAATGGTTCCCCCAAAGCATATGTGGGAGTGGGGAGAGAGGACACAGTGAGCAGTCTTTGCAGAGGGCTGGGCTATGCGTCCCCCACCCTCTCACCTGGCTTCCCTCTACACTGGTGATTGGAGCTCTGCAGGACAGCCAGGGCCTGGACAGTCACACACAGAGATGGAAACCAGAAGGGCAAGGGCTGAGCTAAGTAGGGGAAGCTGCTGTCCTGGGATTCTCTTGAACACCCAGAACATTCCAGAAGAAGGATTCCAGGGGGTTCATGTGGCCTAGTCACAAGGCCATGAGTGAGAAGGAGCTGGTGGGCAGTGGGGGAGAATTGGAAAAGAAAGATTTCATCCTTTCCCCAACTCCCTTCCCTAGTTGAGGGTCAGGAGGGTGACAGAAAGGGGTGAGGCGGGGTTGACCCTTGGACCACCTTAGGACCAGCTGAGGGTGCCCTTCAGGACCCTGGTGATCAGGTCCTTCATAGTGCCTGAGAGTGACCAGAAAAGACACTCCCTCCGACGGAGGGTTGGGGAGGAGGAAGACCCAAACGTGATGGATGGACGCGTGGCCTCAAGATGCTGCTACATGCTCTCAATTCCTGAATCGTACATAAAATGAGGGTGGGGTCCAGAGCAGGAGGTGCACTGCCTATGAATTAACTGCAGGCCCTCTTCACTCGGCCAGCCAGGGAAATAGCTGGTAAGGATGGCAGTCTTTCTGAGTCCTCCGATCACACCAGATTCCCTGTGAGGACACTGATGCCCATGGTGCTGGCTGGCACACGTTCTTTGAAAACCAGGTGGTCCCAATCCAGAGGAACAGTAACAGCAGATTGTCATGTACTGAGGTGTCACTATATGCTATGCCTATACTTTTTTAACAATAAAACCAAAAGTGGATATTGTCATCCTATTTTATACAAAAGAAAAGTGAGGCTCAGAAGGGTTAAGCAACTTCTCAAAAGTCACAAAGGAAATAAATAGAAAAGATAGGATTTGAACATGTTGTGTACATGTAAGCCACTGCCCTCTGGTGATGTTCTTTCCTCACCCAGCCGTGGTTTTAGGGGCCATTAGTTATCTTTTTCCTTTCTGCCTCTGTTCTCTTCTTTCTCCCTTCTCCTCCTCCTCCTCCCCCTCCTCCCCCTCCTTTCTCCTCTCTCTCCCTCACTCTCTCACTGGTGTAGGATTCCATCATCAGCTAGCACAGAGCCTCTCTACTCCTCCCTTACCTGAGATGTAGGAAATGGAACAGAACTTCCTGAATCTCACCAATTTTTCACCAACTAATTCCTTGGCTCCAGAGAGCTCACAAGAATCTCAGCTGAATCCTGCAAAATGCTGGCCAGCCAATGGAATGGAGACGGATGAGAAAACTTGTACTGCTTGGTGCAATCAGGATAGAGGGCTGTTAGCATGGGGTTTGGGGAAGGGTGGAGCAGATCTGTCTGGGGCTCAGGCAAAAATCCTGGCTATGGCTCTGACATAGAAACAAAGATGCCACCATCTCATTTGTTTCCACCCTTACTGGCCGTCCTAAGAAAACACCTGTTGGGTGTCCACCCAGTGCAGCCGTTTGCCATTGGAAATGGGTCAGCAAATTGGCTGGAGTCACCTTCTTTTGGGGCAATGCTAGGGCATATGCTCTCAAAGCTTTAAGCACACCCAGGCAGCAATTGCTGAACGCTCTCAAAACAGCTGTGCTTCACTTAACCGTGTCTACAAGGACATTATCTCTTGCTTTTTCTTCCTTTATTGAGTTCTTTTTCATAGGTTCTCACTACAGAATTGTAAAGTGAATGCTCAGATGGCCAGTATAATCCCATATCAGCAGGTCTCTTGCTAAGAAACAATAGATCCAAATGACATTTTTTTTATGAGTAGCATCAAATTTTAGACTTTCATGGGACTCTTCCCAGAATGTTTCTTGACCTGGGAATAAGCTAGAGGAGTTATTTGTTTATTTATTTATTTATTGCCTGGGTGTTTGCATAACCTCTGCCCTTGGATGTGCATTTGAAAAAGGATGAGAGAAATTCCTCTCTGCAAGGAGCTGATCTGGCCCCTGATTCCAATATGTTCAACACTGAAATTAATAGATACCAGTGCAAAGAAATAAAAGATGGGTTGATTTTGAGTGCTGGAGCATCTTGACTAGGATGGAGCAAGCCCCGCACAGAAAGAAACAACAATAAATCATGGCTGAAGCAGGACCAGGCAGAGAAGCCAAGACGTTCAACCACAAATTCTTCAAACCTTTGATTTAAAAAAAAAAATGTTTATTGAGGACCCCAAAAGAAAAACACAAACCGTTTTGCCTCTCTCTACTTTCCTACACGATCACTCAATACAAGATATCCTGTTAATCTCCCTTCAAAGGCTGTGACAAGATACCCAGGATAAGCATAGGAGGAAAGGTTTACTTTGGCTCTTGGTTTGAAGTCCTGTCACTTTGGGCCAGTGGGGAGGGAGAATATCGCAGTGGAGAGTGCATGGCAGAGCAAAGCTGCTCACTTCACGGCAGCCAGGAAGCAGCAAGGAGAGTGGAAGGGGCCAGGGTCTAGTATCTCCTTAAAGGCTGCACTCCAGTGACCTAACTCCCTTCCACTAGGTCCCACATCCCAAAGATTCCACCAACTCCCAGTAGCACCACAGGTTGGGGACCAAGCTTTTAGCATATTAGCCTTTGGGGGACATTTAAGATCCAAACCATAACAACTTCTGATATTCTGTTTTCCAGGAAGCACCAAATCGGGGCCTTACAGTTTAACTCAATTCTTCCACTACCCAGCCAGAGATACCATAAGGTCCCACAGATTAAGGGCTCAGTCCCATAAGACTGCCCTCACTTCAGATGCCAATTGCAGGTTGTAGGTTTTGACCTGTGCTTCTTACAGGGGTTCCATGACTGCTTTCTCAGGTTTAATTTGCTAGAGCAGCTCATAGAACTCAGGGAAACACTTTATCATGTTTATCCATGTTACTACAAAATATATTTTAGATAATATGAGTGAATCCCCAGATGAAGAAATACAGTATACAGGGCAAGGTCTGGAAGGGTTCTCAATGTAGGGGCTTTCATCCCCATGCAGTGGGGATGTGCCACCCTCCTGGTATATGGATTTGTTCTTGGTCACCAGCCTGGAGGCTCCCTGAACCCAGACTTTTTCGACTGCTAATTGGCTTCATTACGCAGGCAGTTTAATTAAATTATTGGCCACTTCTGAGCCTTCTCTCCCCTGCAGAGGTACAGGGTGGGGATGAAATTTCCAATCTTCTGATCACAGAGTTGCTCTGCTCCCTAACCACCAGATATCTCATTAGAATACAAAAAGACACTCTTATAGGTCCAGACATTGCAAGGGTTTTAGAAGCTGTATGCCAGGATCCAAGGGCCAGAGACCAAAAACATACTGTATTTCTTATTATATCACAACATCATGAGAACCTAGTAGGTTTGATATTTTTTTAAATATCAAGATGGATAGTAACAACAGAAAACATTTCCTGTGTGTGTAGCTATGAGCTGGACAGAATAGCAACTTTAAATACATATTGTTGTATAATCTACCTTCCAACCTTATGATATAGATACTATTATCTTCATTTGATAAATGAAAAAATTGAAGTGTAGAGAGGTTAAGGAATGTAATTAAGTTCACACAGCTAGTAAATGTCAATCCATGGCAATACAATCACATTCATCCCCTGAGGACTTCAGATCTAGAAACTATCATATACAGAATATGAAATAACTATACATAAAATACATTTAAATTTTTTCATGCTGTGTATGATTTAACCAGTAAAATGAAATAATGAATATGAAAAGTAAAAAGTTTAGAATTTAGAAATTAGAAATATAGTTATTGCCTTTAAGTCAATATTGTTGTTGTTGTTGTTAGGTGCCATCGAGCTGAGTCCAACTCATAGCAACCCTGTGTACAACAGAATAAACCACTATCCAACACTGTGCCATGCCCAGCACTACGTCAGTGTTTCTCTGCTATTCATAGGGTTTTTGGTGGCTGATTGTCTCAGGAGTGGGCTGCTGGATCCTTCTCCCAACCCCATAGCACCCAGTATTCCCAGGTGGTCTCCCATCCAAGGACTAACTAGGCTCAACCCTGCTTAGCTTTCAAGATCAGAGGGGATTGGATAGCACAGTGGTACAGCTGCACACAAGTCAATATTAGGCTAAATAATATAGTAAACATAGCTTGAAAAATAATAAATAAACTGAGGGATAGAGCTAAAGAAATTACCCAGAATATAACACAAAGAGACAAGGAAATGAAAAATATGACAGATTAACAGACATGGAGAACAGAATGAGAAAGTATCATTATTTCCATTGTCTTGTAGAGCTCCCTTAGAGGATAATAGAGGAGAGTAGTCACAGAGATAATCCTTCGGAATCTTCAAGAACTAATTAGCAATCTGAATCCCCGATGCAGGAAGCAGAATGCATAGTAAATAGGACAAATAAAATGAAACCCATATCCAGACACAGTGCAATGAAATTGAAGACCAAAGACAAAGAAAAGATCTTAGAAGCAGCCAGAGAGAAAATACATGTCCTCCACCTAGACTGATGTTGATTTCTCATTAACAACAAAAGGTATCAAATGATAGGAGAAAAGTGTCTTCAAAGTGCTGAGGGAAAATAACTATTGAGTTAAAATTGGGTGCTAGTTTAAACTGCCTTTCAAGAATGAGGACCAATGGAACCCAAGGACATATAGAAAAAGATAGAGAAGACTTGGATGGGAAACTTAAATGGGAAAGGGGGGAGGTGGGGAAACATAGGGGAGGGTAAGGGGTAACCTATATGAATAATGTTTATCAAATTGCATATATGAAAATTGTCACAATGAAAAGCATGTCAAAATGAATCACATTATGATGTACATTAAAAATAAAAAAAAGAAAAAAAAAGAATGAGGATCAAAATAAAAATAAAAATATATTCACATAAACTGGGAGAGTTTACCTCCCACAAGCTCATCATGTAGGGGGGAAAAGTGACTCTGTTCACAAGAAAAACTTTCAGCATATAAGAGAGAGAAGGGAATCCCTTACCAAACAGAAGATAGCTATCACTCCTCCACACACTCCCACCGCAACCTGATTCTTAGCTGTGATGCACTAAAAGCATTCTCATTTGACAATGAGGACCATGTCCACACGAGGACTCAGTGCCGAGGTTGGGGCACGAAATGCTTACTCCTGGTATCGACGGATACGGAAGGGGAAGGAGGGGAGCTGGCTTGGGTAGAAGGAGAAGCTGAACTAGGAAACAGTTCCAAAGGAAACATCAGCCAGCCTCATGGAGATTCTGGATCTGGGATGGCCCTTCAGAATTACATGGCACGGGGAGGTAGAGGCTAAGCCTCTAAACCTCCCTGTCAGTCCAGCATTGGAAACAGGCTGGTCTTAGCAGGCACACTTTGTGGGAGACGGCTGTCTTCAACCAAGGCAACCCTCAAAAAGGGATTTAAAACTGAGGACCATCTTCAGGTAGCACCCACAGCAGCTAGGAGAGCAAGCCCTTCATCTCCAGGTCTGAGCAGCGCACAGCTGCAGCTGCCATGGATGCCCTTCATGATTTCTGTTCAGTAGGGTCTGGAAGTGCAATCGATGAAGGACAAGGAGAACACCTAAGAGTCATAAGGACTAGAAAGAAAAAATGTTATTCACAGAAGATATGATTAATTAAAAGACTCAGTGCATAGAAAAATTATTAGAATAGATAAAAAATTATTCAGAAAGCAGTTGGAAAGAAGATTAAAGTCTAAAAATCAATTGCATTTTTAAACAGCAGTGGAAGCAGATGGAATTCCTGAAGAAACTCTTGCAGATGTCCACAAGAGACACATTCATTGCTTTGGTGTTTAGAATAGCAACACTATAGAAACAACTCAAATGCCTGTTCATGGAAACTAGATAAATTAATGTATATCCACACATGAAATTGCATGAAGCACTGAAAATGGCTGAACTATTCATTTAAATACAACTAAATCAGTGAGTCTGAGAAGCACAGTTTTGAGGGAAAAGGGAAAATTATAGAAGACTATAACATTTTTTAGGTGAACACAATCAAATTTGTACCATAAATTATTTCAATAAATATATGTGCATGATAAAATATTTTTAAAAGCAAAGAACTTATAAAGAAAAATTCAGCATAACAGTTGCTTACGTGAAGGAGAAGAATAGAATTGAAGAAGAGTACACATCTAACTTCAGCAGGAAGTGTTCTTGGGAAGCCAGGAGCTGTTGTGTATGCCTGTAATCCCAGCAATCCAGGAGGCTGAGGCAGGAAGGTCACAAGTGCCAGGGCAGAGGTAGCCGGTCCAATCTTGTGAGAGTTTGTCTCAAAATAAAAGTTAAAAAATGGCCTGAGGCTGCAGCTCAGTGGTGGAGCATTTGTAGGCCTAAGATCAGTCCTAAGTACCACAAAGAAGACAAAGAAGAAAAGAGTTCTTACCTCAGGTGGTGGATTCATGGACTTTGTGTGTGTGTGTGGTACTAGGAGGTTGAACCCAAGGCCTTGTATGAGGCAAGTACTCTACCACTAAGCTGCACTTCCAGCCCCTTTTTCTTTTTCCTTTTTATTTTGAGGCAGGGTCTCCCTAAGTTGTGCAGGCTGCCTCTGCTCAAACCTGTGATCCTCCTGCCTCAGCATGCTGAGTTGTTGGAATAACAGGTATGCATCACCATACCCAACTGGTCATTTGTTTTATAATTATGCTCTATAAGTTATTCACTTACAGTGGTGCCTCAGCACTTGAACTGCTCCTTGCTCAAACATTGCAGTCCTGGACCAACAACAATTGAATTTAAAAAAAGAACTTACTGATAAATATTTAAGTGGCATACATGTGTCTGAGTTAGTCATTCACTATGTTGCCAGCACCAACAAATACATTCATATTGCTTCTTATTGGAAAAAAAAAAACTACTCAAACTAATCAGCTCTCAACCAGCCATCCAGAATAGATTGTGATTGAGTGCCAAGATACTGCTTTTATATTTATCAATAATTTTGAAATTTAAGAAATCCTTTACAAGAAAGAAAATCCAGCATCATGCAACATTAAATACTGCTTAAGGAAAAAAATTACTCAATGATATTTGTTAGAGTGTGGTAAGGAAGACTTTACTTGGATCATTGCAATAGGTATGGAGACCGCTGCAATGAGATTTGTGAGGTGGGCGAAAGAGATTAGCTCAACTCCAAATACAGCACCAGCAAGTGGGGATCTATCGCCAAGGACGAAGTGGGGGGCAACAGATGGAAAGGTGCCAAGAGGTAACAGCAGGAGTGAAAGGGATTCTAGCTAACCTGGCCTGACAAAATTCCTGCTGAAGGTAGTCCAGCGTCAGCAGCAAGAGACTGGAGGATGGTGGCAGAGAGGCACATGGCAGACACTCGTAGCAATGGGCTATTGAGAATGGGAGCTCTTACTACATGGATGTCTCAGGCTCTTGCTGACAGTGGACTTCACAAGCAATTACAGATGCAGGCCTAGCAGAAGGTTTGGGGGCCTGAAACAGGTCCAGCAAACAATCTTTGTCAGCAGTACAGTGGACAAGCTGGAAAAGACTTCATGGAGAAGGTGGCAGAGAGGCTGGCCTTGACTTTTGTGAAGAATGGTGAAATTAATCTGAAAAGCAACTGTCCCTGGGGGAGGTCAGGGTTCCCCCGCCCATACCCGAGTGACAAGGCAGGATTTAAAGCTCTCAGAGGGCAAAGATGCAATCTCATCCAAAATCAGGACAGAAATCACTCTTCTGTCTGGGAGGCCTTGGGACCTTTGTGATGCGTCAGCTGGAGATGCAGAAGGAGAGGCTGCTCAGGATGGCAATGTTAACCTGCTAGATGTGGGCCCAGGCTGGGGTGTCAGGAATAGTTCTAAACTTCTGGAATTTCATCAAGACAAGTTTGTAACTGATATATGCAGCATGACCCCCGAGCTAATTCTTTGGGAATATTGTGATGTTGCATAGATAAAACTTTAAAAGCAAAGATCTACTGGTTTTGTCTGCCTAATGATATCCATTCATTTTTCTTCAAGACACCACACCTGGCTTTGGTGCAGAGCACTATCCCATCAACTTCCTCTACGCCTATGCTGTAGACAGATTCTTCTCCTACTGCACCAGGGATGGGCAGTTGATCCAGGTCTGGAAAACCAAGTAATTTCTTTCAGCTGGCCACAGTGATGTCTCAAGGTTGGGCATTTAATGAAAGCCAGACCAAAAAGACACAATCTCAGGTCTTTGCTAAGACTGCACAAAAAGAGAATCATTTCCCCTATTGCAGTGGCTAAAAGTGTGGGTCTAAATGGGATGCAAATCTTGGCCACCAGAGAATGGAGCTGGGAGCTGAACCAATGGATGGACAGGAATGCTTTGTGGCTATGACCAATGGATGGACAAGAATGGTTTGTGGCTTATGGCATTGTCACTTATGCTGAAAGAGAACTGGCTGATCCCTTGGAGAGGTTTGAGAAACGTCCTACAGTAATAGATTGGGAGAGGCGGCGTGGGGTGGTGGAAGAAATCAGAGCTGTGACTCTCAGATTTTCCTTTACAACAAACTCACCATAGGACTATGGAAAAATTATTCAATCCCCAGAGGTCTAAATTTCCTCATTTATAAGAGTGAGAGTAATAATAGATTGTCATAGGTTGGTAGGTTAATGTTGATAACATAGTGTGTGATGCACAGAAATTACCCAATAAATATTATCTATTGGACTGAGATTTAGCTCAGTTGGTAGAGTGCTCCTCCAACTATAAGGCCCCAGGTTCAAACCCCAACTCAGCAAAAGTGGGAGGAGGTGGCAATTCACTCCAGAAGCAATCCAGAAACAATCAGCCATTGAAAACCCTATGAGGGTGGCTATGAGTCCACTCGACATGACCACACCTGACATAAACAACAATAACAAGCTGCTCTGCCATTTTCTCTACTTTCCTTTCCCCATCATGAATGATTTATTTCAGATCTATTGACAGGGGAGAGGATTGAGATTATTGATCTAGCCTCTAAGACAAATAAAGGCAGTTTAAGCCAGAAACAAGACAAGGAAAAGTAGTTTCTTGCCAAGGAAGATGCCAGAAATGACTGTTTAACGGATGTCAGCCCTGTGGGCTTCCTTTGACACTGTCAGCCAAGCTTCACTTAGATCTAATCCGATTGTTCTGACCCCAGAGAACTTGTCTTGAAGTCGGACAGGATTAACAAAAGATGCCTAGTGGCTCTGCAGTGGTGTGAACACCTACGGCCTATCACATGTCTGATGTGTCCACACATAGGAGAGATCGCCTGAACCCTACGATATCATGAAGAAGCCAAAGCCTGGGGATCACAGTGTCACACAGACGCCTTTGTGTCTCAAAAGGAGGTGAGAACTTCTAGAATCCAAAACCACAAAATGTTTAAATGGGGAGGCCTGAGAATTCTCTGTTTACAAATGAGTACCCAAAGCATGTAACTTACCTAAGATCCTTTATCTATTTCAAAGTACAAACCTCTTTTTATTACTTTTTTTTACTTGCATCAGGGGGAAATTTGAGCCCAAGATGGCAAAAAGATTTTAGCTCACATACCAATTCCAATCAATGCACCGAACTGAGAAAGATTCCCAGTCTGGTCTAAGAGGTACTATCTATAATCAATTAGTAATGTCTGTCATAGACAAGTCAGGAGAGGGAGGTCTCACTGCTGCATGTCTGTAGGTAGTTGTAGCAGAGATGAGAGTAGGAAGGTAAAGTTTTAGGTTATTTGTTGTACTTTCGGTTCTTCTTATTTTTAGATAGACCTTGAATTTTTATTTATCATATCATATATTGTTGCTGTTGTTAGGCTGTTGGATTCCAACACATAGATACTTTGTTGTTATTGTTGTTAGGTGCCTTTGAGTCGGTCGACCCTCTGTACAACAGGGGAAACACTATTATCAGTGCTTCTCTGCTGTTCATAGGGTTTTCAATGGCAGATTGCTTTTTGGGAGGGGGTTGCCAGGTCCTTCTCCCAAGCCTACAGCTTCTGGTGTTGCCAGGTGGTCTCCCATCCAGGTACTAACCAGGCCTGACCCTGCTTAGCTTCTGAGATCTGACGGGATTGGATGCCACAGGGCTACCGCTGCAGGCATAGATACTTTATGTACAACAAAATGAAACACTTTCCAACATGGTGCCAAGCATATGATCATTTTTATGTTTAAGCCCATTGTTGCAGGATTGACTGGGTCAATCCATCTAGGTAAGGGTCTTCCTATTTTTTGTTGACCTACCATTTTCCCAAACATGATGTCCTTCTCCAGCAAGTGGTCCCTCCTGACATATCCAAAATACATCAGATACAGTCTAGCCATCCTTGCTTCCAAGGAGCACTCTGGTTGCACTTCTGGGACAGGTCTCTTGGTTCTTTTGGCAGTCCATGGTATATTCAATAATTGTCTGTGACACCATAATTCAAAAGCATCAATTCTTCTCCTCTCTCCCTTATTCAGTGTTCACCTTTCACAACCATACTATATGACTAAAAACAGTATGGCATGAGTCAGGCACAACTTCATCTTCAATGTGACAGTTTTACTTTTCAGCACTTTAAAGAGGTCTTTTGCAACAGCTTTTCCCAACACAATGTGTCTTTTGATTTCTTGACTGTTGCTTCTTTTGGGGTTGATTATAGAACCAAGTAAAACAAAATATTGGACAACTTCGATCTTTTCTCCATTTATGATGAAGTTGCTTACTGGCCCAGTTCTAAGGATTTTTGTTTGGTTGATGTTGAGGTAGAATGCATAATGAAAGCTGTGTTCCTTGATCTTTATCAGTAAGTACTTCAAATTTTCTTCAGTTTCAACAAACAAAGGTGTTCCATCTGCATAATGCAAGTTGTTAATGAGTCTTCCTCCAATCATGACGCCACAATCTTCTTCATAAAGTCCAGCTTCTCGGATTATTTGCTCAGCATAGGGATTGAAGAAGTACAGTGAAAGGATACAGCCCTGACATTCACCTTCCTTGACATTAAACCAGGCAATGTTTCCTTGTTCTATTCGAACAACTGCCTCCTGCTCCACTTATAGATTCATCATGAGTACAATTAGGTGCTCTGGTATTCCCATTCCTCACTGTGTTATCCATAAGTTGTGATCTACACAGTCAATGCCTTTTGGTGGATATGGTGGTTAGAGTGGCTGCAAACCATTGTTCCAAGTTGTTCCCCACTCTATATGAGATAAGAAGATAAATTGCAGCATCAGGAAGGTCCAGAGCCAGGCAGACTTTGTCCTCTCATGCAGCATAATCCCCTGGCCAAACATGTCCTTCCCTGTGCACAAGATCTGGTGCTGTACAAACCTGTTACTACCTTTCCTTTGATTTCTTTGACATAAAGATATCACAACTTCTGGAACATGGGAGAAGTTTGCCAGACTGTCCAGGGAAATCTCATTTTATAGCTGAGGAAACTGAGGCCCAAAGATGAAAAATGGTTTGCCTGAAGCTAGAGAGAGAAATCCAGGCCACCATTCTTTCCTCAGTGCCACTTGTTTCCTTTATTCTTTCTCTGTCAACTTTATCTACTTGGTTATGGTAATTAAACCTCTCACTCAGGAATCTTTCAAAAATTATGAATTAATGGCTGTGAGGCATACTGCGATCTTAGCAGAGAAAATATCACATAAATACAAAGTGACAATGACTAGTTTATGTCTGAAATGTGAGAAATAGAGAGTGGCAAAAAGATTTGAAATGATGATGATAATTTTATTCTACTCAGGAGCATCTGCGCATCCTAAATCCCATCAAAATTCACATCAGAGATTTTTTCCTAAGACCCAAAATGTAACATCTTCCTGTACTTGTAATATTCATTAAAAATGACATGTAAGCGTACTGATAGTTTTGCATTTTGATGTTTTTGAAGTTTTGGTAATTTTGCATTTGCATCGACCCCTACTCTGGGCCAGGTATATTCTTAGGTGTCAGTAAGACACAGATGATAAACCACAGCCTCAGCTCTCCAAACTCACAGTCTGGGGGGTAGGGAGAGACAAAAAATAATGTATTCTGCAATATAAATGGGATTACACTTGTATACATAAGGTATAATAATGACACAGAGGAGGAGAGAGTGACTTTGGAAGGTGGCAGGAATTTTTTACAGAAACAACATCAGAGCCCAGTTTAAGGGAATAAGGAGGAGATGATGACCAGCTCATACACTTATCCATTTGATAAACTTAATAGCATACCTGAGATGTGCCAGTCTCAGAGTTCTTTGAAAGATACAAAGATCTGGCCCCTGACTTCTTAGCACTCAGAGGCTAGAAAAGAGAGTCTCAAATAAACAAAAAACTACATCACAATGTGTTAAAAGCAACAGCCAATGAGAAAACCAAGCAGCCATAGGAAAGTCTAGGTGAGAAGAGGACTTGATTGTTCATCTTCCTTCCTGGTCATAGTCCTTTGGATCACCATTATAATATCAGTGGAATATTAATAGTAAAGTGACTGTTCATAAGAGAATCAAAGAGAAGAGAAAGAAACTATGAGAAAATGATTGAAACACAGCTCTTCACCTCCATTTAACAAAAATTCTGGAGCACCTACATGGTGCTAATTCCAAAATATACAAGAGAGACAAATACCAGGTGGCCAAAAAACCGAGGGGTTAATGAAATCGGTGAGGAGTCAACTTTCCTGAGTTCAAATCCTCATTTCTGAACCCACCATTTGCAGGATCCTGGGTGAGGTGTTGCGTCTCTCTGCATATCAGTGTCCTCCTTTACTAAAAGTGACTCCCATCATTGCTATAGTAAAAGCAAAGTGCGGGCAGCACACTTCTCCTAGTCTCTGACACAGTGCCCAATAAAATGCTACGAGTGAAGAAGATGATGATGCTAACAGCTCGTGGGAGGTCAGTGAAGTTTCCCTGGAAGTAGCATCTGAATAAAGACCCAAAAGACAAGCAAAAATTGGTTAGAAGAAGAGAGGGTCAGCACACAGTTTAGATTCTGCCACACTTGTGTCACATTTGTCTTTGCTTAAGAATTTTAACGTATTATAAAGTAAGTCACAGGCATAATTTCACTCCTCTATGCCTAATTAAGCATCTTTTAAAAATATGAACTCTAAAACTAAGTATAGTGGTGCATGCCTGTAATTCCAGATGACTCACCTTGCCATGGTAATGATGGAGGCAAGAGGATCACAAGTGTGGGACCAGAGGCTCTCTGCATAATTTAGCAAAATGCTGTCTCAAAAAAAAAAGTTTAAAAAATGGGCTGGGGGTGCAGCTCAGTGGTACAGCACTGGCAAAGCATGCAAGCACAAGGCCCCAGGGTTCAACCCCCAGTACCACAAAAAACAAATAAGCAAACAAAAAACAAAACAAAACAAAAAACCAACTCTTAACCAGGCACGGCGGCTCTGTGTATAATCCCAGTGACTCCGGAGGATTGCAAGCTAGAGGCCAAAAGCAGCTTATATAACTTAGCAAGACCCTGACTCAAGATAAAAAATTAAAAATGGGCTGGGGTCACGGCCCAGTGGTAGAGCACTTGCAAAGTATGTGTGAGGCCCTGGGTTCAACCCCAAGTACTGAAAAAAAAAAAAAAAAAACCCCCCCTCTCTCTCAATCTCTCTCTCTCTCTCTCTCACACACACACACACACACACACACACACACACACACACAACTCACCTTCCTCATTTTCCTCTGCCATGGTAATGATGGAAGACCATGCTAAGAAGAACTCCCTTTAGCCTATGACCTTGTTACTGAGATTTATTTGTTGTTACAATATAACCTGGCCCATTTTGACCAATGTAGAAAGTACTGGGAACTACCTGTCATATAATATCACAGGGCACATAATGTCTGTTTGTTCCACTTTTACCAATGCCAGGGTTGGTCAGTGCACTCGCTCTTCTCAAGCATGCATGGAACATTCTCCAGACTAGGTCATGTGTTTGGCCAGCAGTCCCAAACCTTTTTGACACTAGAGGTCAGTTTCGTGGAAGACATGAACAGTAAGCAGAGATGGTTTCAGGATGATTTAAGTAGTAATACAAGCCATGGGGAGGAGATATAAATATAGATGAAGCTTTGCTCACTGTGTAGTCAGCATGTGTGAGGTGGGGATGAGGGGCATGACCTTGTGATATACCACAGAATAAGTCTCAATACATTTAAAAGTATTGAAATCATCGAAGTATGTTCTCCAAATACAACAGAATTAAATTAGAAATCAACTACAGAAAGAAGTACAGGAAATTTACTTTTGGAAGGTAAATAAAACATTTCTAAACAACCCATAGATCAAATATAAAAAACACAAAAGAAATATGAACTGAAAGAAAATGGAAACACAACATATTAGAATGTATAGGATTCATCTCAGTGTTTAGGGGAAAATGTATGTTTTTGTATTCCTGTATTTTATAAAATAAGAAAGATCTCAGATCAATAACCAGAGTTTTCTGCTTCAAAAATCTAGAAAATGAAAAACAAACTAAGCCCAAAGTAACAAGAAAGGAAATAACAAAAACTAGAGCAGAAATCAATGAAATATAAAATAGAAATAAATAAGAAAATTAATGAAGTCATCACTTGCAACTGAAATCTTTGAAAAGATCAACAAAATTGACAAATCTTTAGCTAGACTAACCAAGAAAAAGAGGAGATGCACATCAGTAAAATTAGAAATGAAAGAGGTGGTACTACAAATGCTACAGAAATTAAAAAGATAAGGGGATAACTTGAATAACTTTATATCATCAATTAGGCAATTTAGATGAAATGAATTCCTAAAAAGATATGAATTACCAAAACTGACCCAAGAAGAAATAAAAAAATTTGAATAGATCTATAAAAAGTAAGGAAAGTGAATTAGTGAGTAAAAAAATTCTCATAGCCAGGCATGGCTATGTTGTGGTTTTTGGGTGCCATCGAGTTGACTTCAACTCATAGAGACTCTACATACAACAGATAAAACCCTCCCTGACACTGTGTGATCCCTAGCACTGTGTCAGTGCCTCTCTGCTACTCACAGTATTTTCAATGGCTGATTGTTTCAGGATTGTTTTGGGAGTGGGTTGCCAGGTCCTTCTCCCATTTTTTCAGTGCTGGGGATTGAACCTCAAAGAGTGTAGAGAGGTACTCTACCAACTGAACTAAACCCCAGCCCCAGGCATGGTTACATATGCCTCAAATTCCAGCCAAGAAATAGAAATAGAGACAGGAGGCCAGCCTGGGCTATATAGTGAGACCCTGTTAAAAAGAAAAAAATCTTCCTACGTAGTAACAGATATATATATATATATATATATATATATATATATATATATATATATGTATGGAGAGAGGGGGAGAGAGAGAGAGAGAGAGAGAGAGAGAGAGAGAAATAGATACAGATACAGATATTCAAACCTCTTGGCTTCTTCGATGAATTCTATCAAATATTTAAAGAAGTAATAGCAATCCTCTATATATTCTTCCATACAATATCAGAGGGGGAAACACTTTTCAACTCATTCGAAGAGACAAGTATGACTCTGATACCAAAGCTAAGAATAAAACAATTAATAAAATCCCTCACACATAAACGTTATTTGCAGTCTGAAGCTGCTCTGACTTACCTCAGTGTCCTTTAGCACCCATACCTGCCTTATTTACAGTGGTTCTACCTGTGCAAGGGCTGACACGCAGGGATCAGTGACTGTAGTGTTCCTACCTTCCTAAGACCTCCATTTCCCACCCATAAAAGAGGATCCATTCACTATCCATTCCATAATTAAATTAAACATGATATCCAAAGACACTTAGCACTGTGTCTGACACACTGCTATTATCACACTTACCTGATTTGTCTCACAGGTACCATTTCAGTCCTCCTCACTAATCCTGTATCCTGGGTAACCCTGCTATCCTGAGCACTGGGTGATGGTGATGATGATGGAGATGATTGGGAAAAGAACTGCCTGGCCAAGGGAAGATTTTTAATCATTGTGAGTCTCGACATTCTTATATGTAACATGGTAGTTGAATATGTTTTCTAAATAGTTGTGTAGATTAAGCAGAAAAATGGATTTAAAAGTGGCCCAACAAAGACTTGGATAATGATAAGTGCTAGGATGAGGCCATTGCTTTGGGTGGAGGTGTCTTTCTGAGAAGGTTCAGAGACTCAGGTATGCAGAAAGGCAGCAGAAGCTGTCTCTCTAACATGTCTGTGCCCATCTAACATGTCTGATGCCACAGGCTGTCAGTGGCAGCTGTTCTCCTAGAGATTATTTGGACCCAAATTAGTATCATCTCCAGACATAAAGTTACCTGAGCTAATCTGACTCATTTTAATAAGTGCTGTAAACTTCCAGAAGGAGGTGGTCCCTGTTAGGCAGGACCTGTTACAAAATGGTACCTCCCTATAATGGGGTGCCTTCTTCTACCCAGTATGCCCCAGTCATCAAAAAGCTCACCAAAACGTAATTCAAAAGCTGGCAACTGATGACTACTTCCTTTCCCCTCTTCTAGCCTATCAGAATCCTGAAGACACCCTCTTCCTACCTATCCCAATGTGACATGTCACTCACACCTTCCTCCTCCCACTTAGAGCCCATAAAAACCTTGCCCCTTCCTTTCCTGGCTGCTGCTCTCTCCTTTGTTAGAGACAGCGCCAGCAGCTTCTCCCCAATAAAAGTCTTCTAGAGTTTACAGGTTTTCTGCCTCTTACCTGACAGTTCCATTATTTATCAATTCTCTTAATATCATCAACCGTAAGTCATCTGGCCATTTATTATATCCTGGACCTAGGAAATCACCACATTTTAGATAGTTCATGAATAAAGTTCTGGAACTCAGTAGTCTCTATGCTACTAAATGCAGTTGAATAGGCCCCTGGGATGAGGGGGTGGGAAGGAGACAGTACCATAGTGGAAAAAAGTGATTTTAATTTTAACTTTTATTCTGCATTAACCATTTTCCCACACTGCTTTGTAAGTCATAGTGCAGAAAGAGGACAAAACAATAAAATCAAAATATATTCAAATAAAGCCCTATAGGCTGGCATGGTCGTAAGTGGTAGGGTCCTTGGGGCCTCATTTTTTTTAACTGCCTCATTTGCTTCTGAATTTGAAATTCCACAAGACAGAAGAAAATCTCAGTTTTGACTTATTTAAAAAAGAAAAAGTTCAGAATTTTCTTTGAATAAATGCACAAAAGATAATGGCCTCCAGAACTTCCCTTTTCTTTTGGCACACATCCTGATGATATCACCCATTTTCTAGTAATGAACAAGAGGGCATTTGCCTCCCTTCAGATCTTCTTAGGGCTGCCAGTGTAATCCATCTCTGTGTGCAGTGGAGTTGCATCATGTACACACTGAACTCTATAAATTCACCTCCACGCATCTGGAAAAACAGAAAAGAGCCAGAGCGGATTAGAGAAATGCAGAAGAATCCATCCCTCATTCTACTTGCCCCTAAGCAACTGCTTGTGGGTTTCAGGAAAGACTCTAATTGCAAAAGGACTTCTTTAGGCCATGCATGAGCCTGAGTGTTGGCAATTTGAGCTTTTTATATAGTATGGTCTCTAAACCTCTTTCATTGGTAATCAAAGAAAGAAACAGCAGTATCTTCTTCCCTGTAGGGAAATATCACAGACTTGCAAGGTTGTTTTAGTTTTTGCACCAAATTCGAACAAAGCTTCCAAAAAGATGTGACTCTCCTGCAGACCAGATTCAGGAGACATGAATCAGAACAGCTGCCCGGACTTTAGAGGTGGCCATCGCCACCATGCTGTCATGTCTCCATGCCGAATGATCCTGGAGCAGAGACATCTGGCATGAGCCAAGGCAGTCAGATTCTCCCTCTCAGAAACCTGAACACAATTGGAGAGACACAGATAGGGTGTCTCTGCATCAGAATTACCAGAGTGGCATTTCTAGAATCTTCCAGGACTGACATCCACTCAGACTGCCCTAGTCCCTGTTCCCTTCAAATCCTAATTGCCTAGAAACTCTTATGATTCAATGAGTTTTCTTAATATCTTCATATAAGATAGCCAGAGCTGCTTTTTGTGTTTGCAATGAAAAGAACCTTAATATACCAAGTTATCACCCCTTAAGTTGAAAAATTCTTAGAACTAGCATCGGGTGTGGTGGTGCACACCTGTAATCCCAGGGGCTCGGGAGGTGAAGGCAGGAGATCGCAAGTTTGAGAGCAGAGGCAGTCTGAAAAATTTAGTGAGACCCTGTCTCAAAAAGTTAACAAAAAATGGATTGGGCCTGCAGCTCAGTGGTCCAACACTTGCAAAGCATGCAGGCGCGAGGCCCTGGGTTCAACTCCCAGTACGAAAAAAAAAAAAAAAAATCTTAGAACTAGAACTGAGGCATTAACAAATGTTCAAAGGGCCTGAGGGTGCCTACTGCATTAACAGCTCAGGACAGCACAAAAGAATATGCAAAGGGTAGAACCAGAGCAGTTAAGTGGCATAGATAGTGTTTCCCAAAATCAGTTCCATGCAACCCTAGTCCAACAAGATGATCTCTGGAAGAAGAGTTCCAAAGCCAAATACTTTGAAGAAATGACATATACACTATTCCTCACTTAGAAAGTCATATAAATAAGTCCTTTAGAGTCACACAAAAATGCCACAGTAAAAACATTTAATTTGCTTAAACCAGAATTTTTTAAGCATATTACAAATACCGGCCTGCAGCCATACCACTTTGGTATCTGATCCTATCAGATCTTAGACACTAAGCAGGGTCAGGCCTGGTTAGTACTTGGATGGGAGACTGCCTGGAAACACCAGGTGCTGTAGGCTTGAGAGAAAGACCCAGCAACCCACTCCTAAAAACACAATCAGCCATTGAAAACCTTATGAATAGCAGAGAAGCACAACAATATTTTGTACATAGGGTTGCTATGAATCAGACACGAACTCAATGGCACCTAACAACAACATTACAAATACCATCTAATCTTTTCTACCTCAATTTCCCTACCCATCTTTCCTCCATCCCCAACTTCTCTTAACACACATTTTGGGATGCATTAATAGAGGTTATAGGGAGAGAGTTTCTGGTGAAATATTGCCTAGGAACTTTGGCCCCACACTTAAAATTCTGATTGAAAGGTTTGATCTCTACACCAATTCTCAAGTATTGAGAACTCAGGTATCTGAGAACTACAAAGTTCTCAGCCGCATGTTGGATGTTTTAGGGGCTACCATGGTATGGTAGAAAGAGTGAGAAGGACAGGTTGGAGGTACAGCTCTGATCTGGAACTCAAAACTGACTTATTCCTGCAGGAAAACCTAGATCCCCTCAGCAAATGGGGCCACTGATATCAGCCTCACCTCATCTCCAAATTGTAAAACAGATTTAATAAACTAATGGACATGGGGACACTTTGTGAACATAAAGGCATTAAATGAACATTAGCTGTTAGGAAGAATAAACAACTCAGGGAATGATGTCAGATGTTATGGAAACAGAGAGAGGTAGCCTTCAGATCACAGCCCCATGCCTTGTGACTTTAGAATACAGTACATGTTTTAATATCACAGGTGAACATTAAGTGTATCAAGACAATTTACTCATCTTTCAAAATATGAACTTTTGTTTGCATTTGTGTCTGTCAGTTATTTTGCATAACAAACCATCTCAAAATTCGGTGGCATATTTATTTATCAATAATTATTTGTTAAGCCTGTGTCTGGGGATTAAATGGAATTCAGTTGATTTAGGCCAGGACTGGCTGGATTTGGCCCCAAGCTGTGAGTTGGTCTAGATCTGCTGTTCTTGGACATGAGGCAATAATAATGGCAGAAGTACAAGGGGGCACACTCACCCACATAAGCACATTCCTAGCCCTGGTTTGTTCACATCTATTATTATCCAATTGGCTAAAGCAAGTCACACAGCAAAGCCCAACACTAGCGGGTAGAAGAAGACTGATCCTATGGATGTGGAGTGGGGAGAAAGAGAGAATATTTACTGAACAATAATCGACCTACTACAGCCTCCATGCTTTTGTCTTCTTCCATTTCAAGCAGGTGGTCAGACTCAGACAAAATTACTTCTTCAGGGGATATTTTGTGCAAGGAGGCAGGAGGAAGTAGAAATTACCTGAAGATAATAGCTATTCCTGTTTCTCATAAAAGCCTAAAAATTACTAAAGAAATTTTATCTTTGAGGTCAACCAGAAGTGAGAGAATGGCTTTGAAGTTAACCAGAGGAGAAAGGAAGACAGTTTGCAAAATTTATAAATAAAATCAGTACTAAGATGGGGAGAACATCAGTCAAAACATAGCTTCTAAATTGTATAGCAGCATGATCAAAAAAAAAAAAAAAAAAAAAAAAGCCTCCAGTCCCATGTTGTTGTCAGTTGCTGTTGAGTCAGGTCCAATTCAGAGTGACCCTGTGTACAACATTCTAAACACTCCCTGACACCATGCCATGCCTGGGACTATGTCAGTGCTTCTCTGCTATTCATGGGGCTTTCAATGACTCATTGTTTTGGGGGTGGGCTGCTAGGTTCTTCTCCCAAACCTACAGCACCCAGTATTCCCAGGTGGCTTCTCATCCAAGAACTAACTAGGCCTGATCATGCTTAACTTCAGAATTTCCTTCCTCATTTCCTATGGTGACTACTGAGCCTAAGCTATGAGAATATGACTGGCCACCATGACAGCTTGGAGTTCAAAGCTCTGCTCCTAGTCTCTGGAGACTGCTCAGGGCTCCAGAATTGAGATGAGTCCTGGAAAGGTACTGCCCTGAAACAGCTGTGGTTGAATCTTGATGATTATGCTCTCTAAGGCATATTAGGATGCTTTCTAAAAAATAAAGATGATACATCTTGTACACCTGAATGTATGGTTTAATGTTCATAGCTGCTGCGTGGGTTACTGTTTAGTTTTATTTTAATTGTGCTAACATAAATTGTGTCCTCAGCCATATCTGTGTGGCCTCTGACCCCTTCAAATCTCAGAAGCTACGAAGGGTCAGGCCTGGTTAGTGCTTGGGTGGGAGACCACCTGGGAACACCAGGTGCTGGGAACATCAGGCTTGGGAGAAGGACCTGGCAACCCACTCCCCCAAAACAATCAGCCATTAAAAACCCTATAAATAGCAGAGAAGTACTAACAATACTGATTCGCCTGTTGTATGTAGGGTCTCTATGAGTCAGACACCGACCTGACGGCACCTAACAGCAACAACAATATAAATTGTGTTGTGACTTTTTAGGGTGAGTTTGAAATTGGTCACCTGATATAGCAAATGTAATAGAAGATGTCTAGTTAAATTTGCATTTCAGATAAAAAACAAAAATTTTAGTATAATTATATCCCATGCAATATTCAGGACATATTAAGATGAGAAAATTACTCACTAATTTATCCAAAATGGATTTTTAATTGGGTGTGTTTTGTCTGACAACTTTATGAAGGGCTTTATAATCTTAAGGTATTTTTATTGCCTGTTTTTGATTTTATGAGATAGGATCTTGCTGTATAGCCAAAGCTGACCTCGAACCTATGATTCTCCTGCCTCAATCTCTCCAGTGCTGGGATTATAGGTATGTGTTACCACACCCAGGCTTAAAGCACTTTTTGATCACTAAAGGATAACTTTTGACAGTCTGTCTGTTTCTGGCCTGTTCTATAGCTATACATCACACAATTTGAGGATTGAGGTTATACCAAAGTCATCATGGAAGAAGCTGAAGGTACACTTTGTCCCTAGAGAATCAAGAGCTTTGCCCATGGCTTGCCTCTGGAAGACATGTCAGGCAAGAAAATCAGGAATTCTCACATCCAGCCTGCTCCTTCCCTGACCTTACTAATTTAAGATGGTTTCCATGATTTTCTGGACATAGTTGGGTAATCTAATAAAGGTAGATTAAATTACAACTATTTTCAGATCTGAACATGGGAAAAATGTATCCTGTTTCAAAAAAAAAAAAAAAAAAAAACAATAAACTGCTCCACACTCATTTTGTTTTTCTTTTATCTGGGAACTGGTCAGACAGGAACTATCTTGGGTTATATGGTATGTGAAAGTCTTCACAGCTGTGTTGGTTTTTCTAATAATTTTTTTAAATAGGAAAAGGAAAGAAAAAAAATCCTTGAATCTATAACATTGTATTTTACAATATATGAAAGATACAAGAGATATGAGCTACAATTTCAGAAACAGTTCATTAAAAAGTAAACACTAAACTGGGCACAGTGGTACACACCTGTAATCCCAGCGACTCAGGAGGCGGAGGCAAGAGGATTGCAAGTTCGAGACCAGAGGCAGTCTGGGTAATTAGCAAGATCCTGTCTCAAAAAAGTGAAAAAAATGGGCTAAGGTACAGCTTAGTGGTCCAGCACTTGCAAAGCATGCAAATGCGAGGCCCTGTGTTCAATCCTCAGTTGTTGTTGTTGTTGTTAGGTGCCATCTAGTCGGTATCTGACTCATAGTGACCCTCATAGGGTTTTCAATGGCTGACTATTTCGGGATTGCCTTGGGAGTGGATTGCCAGGCCCGTCTCCCGTTTTTGCAGTGCTGGGAATTGAACTCGGGACCTCAGCGACTGCAGCGCAGCGCTCTACCAACTGAGCTAAATCCCAGCCCTCAACCCTCAGTACTCCCCCCCAAAAAGTAAACACTGGTCTTTTACTATCACAGCATAAACATACACACACATATATTTTACAAGGCTCTCCAGCAGAGAAATGCTAGATACCAAATCACTTATGTAATTCTGTGAGCAAAATTAAGAAAACACATGAATATGGATTTAAAGCAAATGAAATATTGGCCCTCTTCTGTTCTGGTTCAGCTGGAAGTTTTTTTGTTTGTTTGTTTGTTTGTTTATTCTCAGAGTACTGGGGGTTGAGCCTAAGGCTTTGTATATGCTTTGCAAGTGCTCTCCCACTGGGCTGCACCTAGCTGAAAGCTTATTTCGACACAGAGATTTTGATCTGACTCAACAGGTTTTGAATGCTAGTATTGTGAACTCCAGTTTTCATTCACATTGAAGGTTGAGTCCTAAAAGAGAAAATGAAGTGACTTCTTACTTTGTATCTTTAAACCGACCTTGTTGAGACCAGAGTTTCTCTCAAGTGCTGGATGCCAGACTCCTAGGTCCACGGATCCAGGAATAGTTGCACAGATAGCGAAGGCAAGGGGGAGCAAGGAAGGTTTCATTGACAGGATAGACAAAGCCTCTGTATGAATGGAGGGCGTCCCAATGGGGTAGCTGAGGTGGGGCTGCCGTCTGGGGGTTTTTAGTAGATTTTCTCTCTTTGGGCTGGACTTTTTAAACTAGGTTTAGCAGATTGATCCTCAGGGCACCTGTATGTTGGCCTAATAGAGTTAAAGGGAAGTTGTTTCTTTTGTTTCTACTAGAGATGGATTAGCTGGGTGACTGCTGGCCAGGTTATGGGACTGGTTTTTCTTAGAAGAAGGGAACTTAAGGAAATGACACTTAGGTGATCTCACCCAGATTCAGGTGACCTAACTGGCTTCCTGGTGACTGTCTTGCCTCAGTGGTTCCCTATAGCCAGGCCCCATATTCCTGACCCTGCCTGAGAACCCATAACTGCTATCATTGTGCTTTCCTTTGTTGATTGCTTGGCAGTCTTTACCTTGCCTGGTGGTCGAAGGCGTAGCAGCACGTCTATAGTAGAGTTTGTTTGCTTAGTGCCTGCGGGTGTTTCTTGGCCATTTCCTCGTGTGTAGTGTAATGGTTGTGACCCATGTCATGCCCCACAGGCTAGGGTCGACCAGGAGATCACTGAAGTGAAGTCTAACTCTCTCTTGGATCCCTTCCAAGTTTTATTTTTCCTCTTGCCTCAGCAAATGGACTTGGAGTTTCCCAGAACTCAGAAGAAATAAGATGAGATGTCCAGAGTTCCAGAAAGCACAAGAAGCTTTCCTTGACTTGAACAGTGTGAGTCCTCAATGTATTGGCTGATGCTGACCTTTCCATGCTTTAGAAGTAAATTGTTCAAAAATACAGTGAGAATGTACATGGGGAAAAAAGATGCTGAGGAGTATGTGTCCAAGAGAACAAACTGTTTCAAGCCCTACAGAACTCTTTAGAAATACCTATTCATCCAGTGTATACATGACAAAGAATCCTAAGTTGTTTATTTCTAAAGTTGCCCAAAAAAGAACTAGGTAAGATAGCCCTCACCGTCACCACTCCAAAAATATACTATGCACTTTCAAAATGTATGTTAAGAGAAGAAGGGGTGTCTATCCCAATTTGATTATAGACAAATTATAGACACAGTTTGATACTCAGAAAAATATCCTAAAATTTTTGGAAGTGTAGACTTTTAAATTCAGTCACAAATGAATTACAAGCTCTGCAAGGTTGTGGCCCCTTGATTTTGCAGGTGAGTAAACTGCAGTTGAGAGCGGTGAGGGGAAATGATTTCCCCAAGGTCACAGGGTTCATGATTTGTGGATACAGGTCCAAAACTTAAATCTTCTGTTCGTGGTCAGAGCATGAAGGAAACTGAAGCTCTTAATGGTGTCTTTCAAGCCTTACAGCAGTCCAAGTCATCCTGAGAGGCCAACCTTTGCCCATTCTCAAGTCCTTACTAGGTAAGAAAGAACTTGGATGCCCTGGAAAAATATTGTTGAATAATTCCAGGATTAGAATAAAAGACTTTTTCCTGCCTAACCCTTAATTACTCACAAAATTTCTGAAAGATGCCAATTTCCTTAAACATTTAGAGCTGTTTTGCATTGTTTTAGGGAATGTTATGTTCTATGTTCTTCTCTTTTACTCATCAAAAAAAGAATCTTCGTTAACTCAGGATTAAAATATGGGGTTTTCTAAGCTTCCCTAAGAGAGTCATGCACACCTAAAACTTGATTTTCATTACAGTCCTGGTTCTTCACACTTAAAGCACTTCTATTTATCAAGCATCATGGAATGATTAATCAATATTTTACCAAGTCTCTTGCCAACTCCATGAGGAGAACCTCATTGTTCAGCTTCCGTTCCTCCTTTACGGCAACAACAACAAACCAACTCTAGGTTGACAAAGAAGAAAAACTTTGTAAACACCCTGGGATTAATTACTACTGGGATCTATCTGCCCATCCATGCTAATAAAGTGTGACACGGCCCTCTATTCATCATCTTTATTTCCTCAGAGACACCAGAAAGCAGCCTCCCTCCAGAGTGGAAGGAATCTGATTAAAGCTGAAGCTCAGCAGCCCGAATCCTTCATCAAGCCATCGGGGGGTGGGATAAAGCGAGGGGTGGGGCACGCCACACAATGTGCCTCTGTGACCTTCTGTCTTGCTGTCACCCACTGTCGCCAGCCAGATCAGCATCTGAGGCAGGGACCCTAAGGGTCTGACATTCAGCACTGTGTTTTTGCTGAAACTAATTTCCTTTCCAGCATTCAAGGCCTCGGTCACTGGGCCTTCCAGGCAGCTCAGGCTGTTTTGCCAAAAAAACAAAACAAAACAAAACAAGACAACAACAAAAAAAGGATGTCAGGGGCTCTCTTGTCTTGAAAAGGAATGTGCTATTTCATTGGCCTGCTGCAGTTTCCGGGCGACTCAAACCCCAGGTCCAAGCCCCATTCTTCTGACTGCTGTCCCGTGAGGATGAGGACTGGCCTGAAGCAATGCCAGATCCCCAGACCCCCTGCTCCCTTAGCAAGATTTCCGTTCTTCCCAAAGAAAAGAGGACAGAGAAGTTGGTGGAGAAAGCTCTTGGGAGAGAAGAGAAAGGTAGGAGTCAGGCAAAGAAGTCATACAATCTGGAAAATACTAGATCCCTTAGAACTCTAAAATGACCTTTGAGCCCCTCCATGGTTGAGCTCTGCCTCATTTTCTAGCTTTCTGCTCCTGATCATCTCCTAACACCCTGTGCTCCCCAAGCTCTACGGCCTTATTTCACGGTTAAGTCCCCTCTTTCCACAGGGCTTTGCCCAGGCTGAACTTGCTCTTTAAACATCTCCCATCCTGCCACTGTCTCCCACCCCCATTACCTCGCTAACTCTACTCCACACTCAAAGATTGCTTCCTTAGGTTGCCTTCCCTGGACTTTCAAACCAGCTCAGAACCACCTTCTTCCCTTGGCATTTTACGTGTATTTGTGGGATCATCTAATAATGTCCATGGAGATGGTAATCTCCATGAAGCTAGCTCCTACATCTTGTTTCCATGATATCTGCAGCACCCAACCCACTTCACAGCATTTAGAAAACATGGATAAGGAGTATTGGGAGCAGTGTTTTTATCAAGGGGGAAAATGAAGCCCTAGAGACGTTAAGCCCAAAGTCACAAAGCTAATTAATAACAGAAAAGAAGCTACAAATGAGGCAATTTAGCTTCCAGTACAGAGTTCTTACCACACTTAGAAGAGGGAATGACTGAGAGCAAAATACACACTACAGTTGTATGAAAGTACTGTTATGAAACACATCACATTGTAAGCTAAACTGGGATTTGGCTCAGTTGGTAGAGTGCTGTTCCACACTCTCTGAGGATCTGAGTTTGATCCCCAGCTCCACAAAAATGAGAAAAGGATGTGGCAATCCACTCCCTAAGCAATCCTGAAACAATCAGCCATTGAAAATGCTATACAGGTCGCTGTGAGAGGTGACCGCACCTAACAACAACAACCAAAGCAGGTGCTGGGTTTTAATCTTGATGCCCCCATTTCCTTGCCATGCAAATTTGGTCAAGTTATAAGAGTTCTTCACCTCATTTTCCTCTTTTGCAAAATGAGATTCATAACATATGCATATAATCAATATATCTAATGTAATAAGTGCATATGATAAATGTCACTAATGTGGTGACTATCAGCTCATCATTCTAGAAGTACGGCAAAAATTCAGACTCTATTAACTTAGAATTTGTGATAATTCAAGCAAGAATTTAGCTTGTCTTTTCCAAAAATCTATGAAGAACTACAAGCTCCCAAGAGCTGTCTAGAAGTTATGTGAGGGAACAAGGGAAGGAAGAGGAGGTTTAGAATGGAAATGGAAGGTCTTAACATTTTAGAGTGAGTATGTTTAAGCTAAGAGGACAAATTGTTTTTAAAATGTCAAATTAGGCATTTTTAGAAGCATGTATTTACAGACAATCCTGTTATGATGATTACAAATAGTTCTTCTCTATTCATCAAAGTAGATTCCCTAAGGACTTCTCAGCACAGATATCTAATAGTTAGCTCCCAATTGGCGTTGATGCTTAAAAGTAACAAAACTACATTTCCCTTAAAATATTTCATAACTGATCTTTGTCCTGGTTCCATCAAGCCCATCTCTCCCAACTCCAAAACTGCCCTTTCTTTGGTGTCATGCTCAGAACAAGCTCCTCCTGGCCCCCAAACTTGCTCTTGCTGTTCCCTCTGTCAAGAGCCCTCGCCCCAGATTTTCATGGGGCATCTTCCTTCCCACCACTGGAGTCAGGGCAGGTTCATTCCTCAGTGAGCACTTTTCTAAGAGCCCTCTCTCCTTGTTTCACTTACCTGGCTTGGCTTAAGTTACTTTCTGGCTTCCAGCCCTGTTGTGTGAATTGCCCCGGATCCAGGGAGATCTGATTTAATGCTTACCTCTGCCCTCTAAGCTGGGGACTTCCCCAGAGGCAAGATTTCTCCCTTTTTGTCTCATGCCTGGAAGAGTGTCTGGTACACAGTAGTGCTCAGGAATTATTTATTGTATGAATGAGGTGTAAGTTTCTAAACCAATTTGACTGGGATAAGAACAGCTGATTAGAGAGCTAATCCTGACAGAGCCAAACAAATAAACAGAAAGAACTAAGCCTCTTTAGCAGAAGAGCTCTTTCAGAAGTGGTATAAAATTTCAGCATTTTCATAGGAAATCAGCTGCAACATTGGCAAACTTCTGGCAGTCAGAGAAATGAGGACTACTTACAGGATGGCTACCACTGACTGATGACTTAATGAAACAGTCAACAATAAGCCTTACCTTTCTCTCTCCCTACTCCTCCCACATGGGAGAAGGAAGTGGCAATCCACTCCCAAGGCAATCCCGAAACAATCAGCCATTGAAAACCCTATGAGGGTCACTAGGAGTCTGACACGACTGGACAGCACCTAACAACAACAACAACTCCCACAAAATTCCACTAGCCATTGTGAAGCTTAAACCTGCAAACACTTGGGGCCAAACACCTCGCTTTGTGAAATTAATACAAGCTGGAAGAAAGCAGCAATGATGTTGTCATATGGCAGCAAAACTTCTAGGCTCAATAAATGTTAAATCAATCATCCAGGAAAGGTAATATAAGCACAATGTTGAGGACTAGTTTATTTCAGAATCTCCATCTGATTTATGCTCAGAAGACCTCCTTGGAAGGTTCATTATTTGATGATGATGTTGATGTGACCTTGTACTAATGAGGAACATTACTGACCCACAAAGATTACAAGCCTTATTCAAAGAAGCCCAGGGAGGAAGCAGAATTGCAGTTCCTCCTCTTCTCTCCACCTGTCCACCCTCTCTCTGTGCCCTGGATTTCTCCCTTGCCATCTTTGAATTTTCTCTTTTCTTCTCTCCTCCTCCTCTCCACCCTTCTCTCCTTCTCCCTTCAAAACTGCCTCCCAGTTGTTGCCTTTGTGCTCAGGTCTGTAATTTAGGGGTGGCTAGAAAAGGAAAAGGTGGTTCTGATCCTAAAATGACACATATAAACTGAGGCTCTCAAGCTCAGGTCCCTGTAGGGACTTGGCAGATGATTGAAGTTAGTGAAGCAGGCAGCACCAGACACAGAGGTGGGGATTGTGGAAAATTGAAGTTGGCAGGTGCCTTCTCTATAGGGGGCAGCTGCTACCTGGCTCCACTCACTCCTATGTTGCCATGAAGTGTGAACCCAGGACCCGATCTTTCAAGCAAGAAATATGAGGTTTTGTGGGAAACATCCCAAATTTTAAAGCCCTGTGTAAGTCCCTAAATTAGCATTTGACTGGATTTGGCCCACAGTCTGGCCGCTTACAACGCCCTGATCCTACCTAACTGTCCCTGGATCACAGTCCTCACACCTGGCTGAGCCCACCGCCCCGTGGACTTTGTCCCTGGACCTCCTGGCCCAGCTCTTACCAGATTTTATTTCTTTTCTTTCCCCCTACATTTCACTTCCTCGACGCCTTTTGCTGTCTGTGCCCGGTGTCTCTTCCCCTTTTCCTTTATCTCTGATGTTTTCCAAATCATGTCCCCCTGCAAAGCCAATAGACATCATGGACACAGGGGTTGGTGGAGAGGTCAAGGGTGAGGCGGGAAGGGCCTGGACTCCTTCCTCAGGCTCTGGCCAGGTGGTGGGTGTGTGGCTCAGGGGAAGTGAAGGAATTCAGCTCACGTAGACCTGGCAGGCACTCATGAAGATCCAGCTTAGAGAAGCATCAAGGTAAAGAGCCACCTGGGCGGCCCTCCATGCAGCTTTCCCCAGGACACCCCAGTGATGACATAGCCAAAGTGCTTCAGAGGGCTTCCAGGGGATCTGAAAACAAGAAGCGAGCCACCACTGCAGGAACTCCTCTGATGCCTCCCAGAGCAACAGCCCCACCTGGGCCTGCCCAGAAGGCAGACACAGGTTCCAATTGTGCAGAGGGAACAGTCCTCTTGAGAGGGCTCCGTGTGCTTTACCTGTATTATGCCACTGGATTCTGACATGACATTGTGAGGTAGGAGCCACAACAGATGGGGAAACTGAGGCACAGAAAGGTTAAGTGAGATCTTCCAGGTCACCAATGCACCTTCTCAAGATTACTGTGGAAAGTGAATGCGATTCAACATGTGCTGCTTTAATAAGATATGCATTTTAATTTTAAACTAATTTGCACAAAGCTATTAACAGCAGGCGATATGTTAATATATTACCCTTCCAGGAGACTCAGTCATTCAGTAAATACTGATTGAGCTTCCTCTGTTGCACCTTAGCGTAGGACTGCAGATAGGAGACTCTAGAACTTCCCAAGAATCCATCCAAGGTGGCAGATGATAGGTGGATAAGGAGGGCCTCCTCCTCCTTCCACATGGCCCTGGGCCAATCCTATCACCTGGCCTTGTCTCCAGGCTGGGTGAGAAGAAACAGTTCAGTGGGCAGAGTGTGTCTTGTCAGGGCCCTCCATTTTCTGCAAGACTGTGCTGTGGCTCTGTGCCGCCAGTCTGCCCGTGTGTGGATGGTAAATCAGCAGACCTCTGTTCTCCGGAACACCACCTTTGCTACCTTTGCCTGCCCAGCATCAGGACTCCCTTTACTCGCTCCTTCTCAGTGGGTCCTCCCTCCTCTCACCCCTCCTCCTGGGTTTCAGAGCTCAGAATATGATAACCACCTTGACTAAATTGTAAGTGGCAAGTTCCAGGAAAGCCCTGGATGAGCCTGCTTTCCTTCCCTTTTCTCCTATTCTGCACCATTTCAATGCATCCCAAAAGCATGGGTGGTGTGGTGGTGTGATGGTGCATGTGCGAAGATACTGGGATTCGGCCAGTGGTTGCCTGTCTGTTAGGACAGTGATTTCTGGGGGCAAGATGAGTGTACATTTTTTCCATTAAAGAACTGGAAAGACTGGCCAGAATGTTCCCTGGATTTCTGTGCAATTCTCAACTGTCATAGTCAAATGATCTTAGATACTCAGACCAAAGGGAATGGAGGGTGTTATAGGCCAGAGGCCCCCAACCTTTCTGGCACTAGGGACTGGTTTCATGGAAGACAGTTTTTTCACTGACTGGAGTCAGGGATGGTTTATGATTATTCAACTGCATTATATTTGTTGTGTAAATACAGATGAAGTTTCTCTCACTCACCCACCAGAGTTGGGTATCCTGCTCCGGGCAAAGCCAGACTTTCTCCTAAGCAATGTGGGTATCCACCTCTGTGGTGCAATTCTTACCTCCTTCCTTGAAACTACCTCCTTTCCTGATATGAGAGACTCTCCCACATTATCATTTTGAGAAGCTGAATTCCTCTTAAAATGCAATGTGATTACAGAACCTTAGCTTTAAGGATCCTTAGCTCAGGAAGGGAATGCATGCTGGAATTTCAGAGGAAATTTTTCACCATGATGTGAAGCTGGCAGTTGCCAGGGGTCGTAAATAAGATAGGACTTATGGGAATTAGCAGGGAGCAAATATTATCTCGAGTCTCCTGGGGAAGGAACAGCATTTGTCCTTTCCTGCTCCATCCCTGGCATATTTGCAGTCTTCTTCTGTCTCCATATCTGCCCTCTTTCTCTGACAAATAAGTGAGTGAACAATCCTCGTCTGTGGATGAAGGAAAGTGAAGAGAAGTTCCAGGATGTTATCTCATGTCTTCTGGAAGAGGGTGAGCAGAGCCTACCCACAAGGAGCTGGGTGAGCACAGATATCCAAGCCTGCAGCCTAGTGAAAGAGGCCCTGTCCCCACCCCTGGAGGAGGGGTCCTGAAAGAGGCAGAGCAGGCAGAGCAGCAGAGCTGAGGACCTGCTGCCAGCATCTATTCTTTTGGCATTGTTTGCATTCGAGGGGCTTCTGCTAAGAAAAGCTACCTACTTCGTGGCTATAAGCATGGGCTTTGGAATCAGAAAGACCTGACCTCAAATCCTGATCCTGTTGCTCACCTGTATGTGACACTGAAAACATGATGTTATTTCTGTGTTTCAGCTCCCAATATGTTAAAGCAGAATAATAGGTAGCCCATAGGGCTCTAAAGGTTAAAACAATACCATTCGTAAGACATACAGCTCAGTGCTGTCACTGAGCGATGTTGAGCAAATGACAGTGATGATGCTGATGGTGAAGAAAAGGTGGGGAGCAGTGGATTATGAGGAACTGGATTTACAAAGGTCAATGCCATCTGGTGTGTGGGCGAGGAAATGAATCACACCATGTGATCTGACACCAAGGGAAGGACTCTAGGCAAATTGCCCACCCTCTTTGTGCCTCATTTTCCCCTTTGTAAATGAATGTACTAATTATGCTTACCAGATGAGATTTGGAGAAGGATACATTTATTCCTCAAATATTGGTTAGTCAATTATTTTGTGCCAGGAATTTCCCAGTGCAATTTGGAATATATCTGTGATCATAACAGACAAAGATTCCCCAGGAGCCAGTATGTAAACCTTTTGGAGCAGTGCTTAGTACTCAGAAAACCTTTAGGGAATGAAAATTAAGAGGGTGTTAGAAATGGAAAAATAGCACCTGTAGCCAAATATAGCTACATAGAGTTGAATCCCAGCCTCACTATTCCCAGCTTTGTGTGCTTTGTGACTTTGAATAAGTTCTTAACCTCTCTGATTCTCATTCTGCTATAACTGTAAAAAAGAATAAACAAAAAATCATAATAATTCCTTAAGGGTTATACAGCAGCTGAAGCAAAGCACCTGTTACATATAAGGCCATATGTACATGCTGGTTCTTATTTTAGTTTCCTAGGGCTGCCATAACACAGTTGGTAGTGCAGAAAAGCAGAAATTTATTCCCTTGCTGATCTGAAGGGGAGAAATCTGAATTCAAGGTATCACTGGGATTGATTCCTTCTGGAGGCTGTGAGGGAGAGAAAATCTGTTCTGTTCCCATCTCTTAGCTTCTGGTGGTTGTTGGCAATCCTTGCCACTCCTTGACTTGTAAATATATCCCACCCATCTCTGCCTCCATCTTTGTCTGGTGCTCTACTCTGTGTCTTCCTGCCCTCTTTTGTTCTTATAAGGATGCCAGTCTTAGATTTAGGGCCCCTCCTAATCCACTATGACCTCAACTCAACTAAATTGTACCCACAAAGGCCCTAATTCTAAATAAAGTTCCATTCTGAGACATTAGGTAGACATAAATTTGGGTGACCACTATTCCACTTACTATAGTCCTTTCTAAAACTTCTCCTTCATTGCAAGGTTTCTAAGAGAAAATCTTCTGTAGGTCTTCAGCCTGATTTGTGGTTGGAACCTGGGAGTATTGTGTCTTCTGTGCACCACCCATGTCACTTACAGAACCAGAAAGACCATGCAGGCTCTCAGTAATTAACCACTGGGTAATCACCGGGAATGGGCCAGGAGCCCACAACCACTGGGGAACCCATTCACCAAGGAAGGAGGCAGACTGAGGGTTTGCTCACATGTATTCCCACCAGGAAATGAGCCAGTGCTTGCCCTGGGAAATGGGTCCATTCTTTCTAGACAAGTTGGTGATTTAATTCCAGTGGTTGAGTAACCCAAGGTGTAATGAGTCAGTCAACTAACCCTTCTACTATTATATCTACATCTCAGCTAAGACCTTCTGGAGTTAAGATTTTAAATCAAGGCGGTGGCTTTAATGGTGACAATTTCATGTGTTTGGTGGATCACTGTGGGAAAGTGTTTGGAGAAAGGTAGTCCTTGTGGCCATTCACTGTAACCCCCCCAGCACTTCTTGTGTGGCTCCCACATGCAGGGCTCTGACCTGAACGCCTATGTGGAGCCCATTAAGGAGAACTCAGTTCCTACCTGTTAGGATTTACAGCACAGCAACCACTCACCAACAATGATGAAATAAGCAGCCTTGGAGGGGTGTATTAACACAGCTGTGAAAGGCATATGTGGAAGAGGCAGCAATGAAGTGAGAGAATGAATTGAAAAATCTTTGTAGAAAGGCAGGTTTTAGCTGGGCACGGTGGCGTACGCCTGTAATCCCAGTGGTTGGGGAGGCGGAGGCAGGAGGATCGCAAGTTCGAGACCAGAGGCAGTCTGTGTAACTTAGTGAGACCGTGTTTCAAAAAGTAAAACAAAACAAAACAAAAAAAAAGTGGGTTGGGGGTGTAGCTCAGTGGCCCAGCACTTGCAGAGCATACAAGTGCAAGGCCCTGGGTTCAATCCCCAGTACAGGGGAAAAAAAAAAAGGCAGGTTTTAAAGGGTGGATCAGCAAGTGGAGGTGCATTCCAGGTGGAGGACCCAGCATAAGGCAGAGTGCACCCCCCATCTCCATGCAATTCCTTTGCTCTGGCCTGGCAGCTGGCATGTGTTAGGCACTGTGAGTGGTAAAGATGAAAGAACTAAACTAAGCCTTGATGGTGGTGGGTCTGGTCTGCTAGGTTAAGGTTGTGGGGTTTTATCCTGAAGCCAGCAGCTGATTGTGAGAGGCAGCAGAGGACCACACTTAAAAGCCTTGGTCTATCTGGCATCATGCCACTGCTTTTGCTTCAGTCATCCCATAATTTACTTAATTTGTGTAAGCTCCAGTCTCCTTGTCTATGGAATATAGATGATACTAGTCTAGTTTTATAGCCTCTTCATAAAGATGCAATAAAATAATGCATGCAACTGCTTACACGGTGCCAAGGATACACTAAGCATTTAATAAGTGCTCATTATTAACTTTAAAGCTTTTGACAAATGCAATAAGATTTGAGTTTTTGCTTAGAATGCCATTTGTGTGGTTACCCAGACAAGCTGGCCAGCTAGATGGAGGAAACTACGAGAGGACACCAGGCAGCTACAAGAGGGACTGGTGTAGAGTTTGGGGTTAGTCGGGGAGGCTGGTGGGGTGGAGACAAGTGTGTAATGGTGGAAGGGTCCAGGTGGGGCACTGAAGTGGACAGTTCTGAGTGCTGGAAGCCAAAGGAGCCACAGTTTGCTCTGCTTGTCCAAGAGGAAGTGGCTCTCTTCTCAGGAGAGTCTGGACAGGACCTCAGGGTCTCCAGTCCCTTAGGAGCTACTTAACTAGAAGGGGAACAGGTAAAGGTCACACCATGGACAAAGACCAGGAGGTGGGACAGAGTGTGTGCCACAGCCAGGTGGGTCCTCAGCAGTTGTTCTTACCTGGCAGAGTCTCGGTGCCAATGCTAACAATGCCCGAAGGTGAGATGGCACCTGGCCTGCTGTGCTTGCCTTGTTCCTACCAGGGCCTCAGGGCCTTTCTCGTCTCCTCTGCTCGCACAGATTCTGCTTCTCCTTTATGGGTCTGCTGATGTCTCACACCCTCCTTGGGGCCTTCCAACCACTCCAGCCTATGCTGACCTCTTCCTTCTCTGAGGTCCAGACGTGTTTGAGACAGTCTCACTGTTCAATAGTTGTTCTTTAATCTGCAAAGCAATGAGGATAACAAGTAGAGGTTTCTCAGGTAGATTAAATGAAACAGTGCTTGCAGTGTGTCCTGTACAGCCCTAAATGTCTAAGCCATGCACAATAAATGTTGGCAACTCTCCTTCTCCTGATCTACATGGATACTGGTATCACTTAGACACGTATGGTGGATGGCATCCTGTGAACCACACACCCCTTGAGATGAGATGCGTGGGTATAGGCAATTATGCCAACCTTCGCTCTCCCCTTTAGCAAAACATCCTGGAGAACTAATTGAATGACTGTGACATGACTATCAAGATAAACTTGAATCTACTCTAATTTGTATTTATTTTTTAAGTTTTCTGCCAACATTGGTACTTTAGCTTCATGAGTCACAAATTCCTTGTGGCACACCTCATAATATGTTGTGACTCACGAGTGTGCTGTAGCCCTGAAGGTATGAACTTTTGCTGGGAGTATCAGTCTGTGGCTAGTTCTGCCTTCCTGGCTAGACTGTGGACTCAGTGAGCCAGGGCTAGCAGGGGGTGGGGGGGCTGACTACCCACCTCCTATGGTACCCAGCACAGGACTTGGCAAGTCAGCTCCTGATAAACAGTCATGTGCTGAGGAACTGATATCTGGCAGTGCTTATAGCAAGGTGCAGATTGTTCAAAGCTGGAACTTCCAGGCGTACATCTAGTTCTACTTACTTCCTGTGAAAAATTTCCATGAAGGGAGAAAATTTCAAGACTCTCCAGTATATTCATGAGGACTTTTGAGTGTGCAAGTGACAGAAACTTGACTCTAACATCCTTAAGTAAAAAAAAGAAAAAATTATTTCATAAAACTGAGAAGTCTCATTGTATACTTAAGTTCAGCTAAGGCCGGGTCTCCCTCACCTGTCTGTCATCGTGTCATGCTGTGGGGGCTTGCATGTTGCTGTGATGCTGAAAGCTATGCCACCGGTATTTCAGATACCAACAGGGCCACCTGTGGTGGACAGGTTTCAGCTGACCTTCCAGACTAAGCCAGACTGGGGAGAAGGAGCTGGCAGCCTACTCCTGAAACAATTAGCCATTGAAAACCCTATGAATATCAGAAAAGTACTGTCAAATATAGTGCCAGAAAATGAGCCTCCCAGACTGGAAGGTATTCAAGAAATGACTGGGGAAGAGTTGCCTCCTCAGAGTAAGGTTGACCTTACTGACAGGATTGGAGGAAAGCCCCTAGGACCATCTTTTGCTGATGTGGCATGACACAATAAGAGAAGAATAATAATGGATGCAACAATGGGCTCAAACACAAAAAGCACGTGTATATGGCACAGTACTGGGTAGTGTTTTGTTCTGCTGCACTTAGGGTTGCTATGAGTTGGAAATGACTTGATGGCACCTAATAAGGTTACATTTAGATTTTTGTTTGTTTGTTTGTTTGTTTTTCATACAGGGGGTTGAATCCAGGGCCTCACACTTGCGTGCTTTGTAAGCATTGTGCCACTGAGCTGCACCCTCAGCCAATTTTTTTACTTTTTGAGACAGGGTCTTGCTAAATTATACATACTGCCTCTGGTCTCGAACTTGTGATCCTCCTGCCTCCACCTCCAGAGTCTCTGGGATTACAGGTATGCACCACTGCACAGTGGCTAGATGCTCTTATATCTGTACAAATATGTCTCTCGCAATCCCTCCACTTGGTTTTTTTCTGTAAACTTTATTTTGTAGCGTGTTTGACACTGCTTGTGGCTGAGATAGCCACCAAAAGCTTCAGGATCATATTCCATCAGTTTGACAGTGGCTGAGAAAACACAATCCCTCTCCCAATCACTTTGGCAGAATACCAGAGCTGCAGTGGTAGATGCAGAATAAGCCACATACCTAAAAAAATTCCTGTGACTTGGTTTGACCAGGATGGGTCACATGCTTAGCCTAGAGGATGGGGTGGGACAGACAATATCCAAAATAACTGGTTTGGGTATTCAGAAAGGATGATTTCCCCAAAGATCATCTTGATGTGGTTCCTAGAGGTAAAACAAATAGACACTGGGCAGGCAAATCTGCCTGACCACCATTAACCCCAGGTAGGGCACAGGGTTCTGAACAGAAGCAGGAACAGCCGTTTCCATGTCAATTATTCTCGCTATGGTAACAAAGATGCTGATCCATTGCGTCATCTGTGGACAGAAGGAGCCCTTCTGTAGAGAACGCTGGGCAGTGACATCAGTGCCAGCATTGAAGAAGGTAGTCATAGAGGCCTCCCAAGAAGAGCCTGTCCCCATCAGAGTGGAGAGCTGTCCGTGGTGTCTGCTGAGCCACACAGAGAAGGGCTTTGCGTGTGTGAGCACAGTGTGCACAGCCAGCATGGGGGCTTGGTCCTGTGTGATTGCTCTTGCCTCAGGAATTGCCTTCTCAGGGGGCCCCAGGGACGACAGCAACTCCACCCACACCCTGTCCCATCTTGACCTTCTCTTTCCTGTTACTTTCTATTCCCTGTAAACAAGGGTTGCCTCCGGCCAGAATTGCTACTGCCTAAGACCACAGAGAAATGCTCTGGCTTGGCAAGAAGCTCCTTCATTAAAATGAATTTTCTCTCCAGGTGCCATAGCCCACACCTGTAATCCCACCACCTGAGAGGTTCACCCAGTAATATGGCAACTCTAAGGCAGTCTGGGCTACATCATGAGACCATGTCTCAAAACAACAACAAAACGAATAATAAAATCTAAAAAATGAACTTTTTTCTTGACCAGTGTGCTCTTGAAGAGAAACATACACACACTCCAAACTGAAGGATAAGTTTTACTGTGTGGATGCCTTACTCTTACTGCTAGCTTTTGTGAACAAATTGGACTAAGTGGTCTCAACTGACAGTGTGGTTTGTCTGAGTTTACTTCTTTATGCTAACCAAATAGCACAGAATGGTTAATTTTAAAGAATAGATGTTTGTCTAGATCATGGTTCTAGAGGCTGAGAAGCCCAAGAACATGGTGCCAGCATCCTCTCAGCCTCGGGTGAGGCCTTCCTGCCTCATCATGACAAGGCAGAGGGCATTTCATGGTGAGACAGAGCAGGCACACAGGAGAGTGAGCTTAGTTTCATGACACAGTCACTCCGGTGATGACCCATTAATCTATGACTGAATCCATTAATGAGGGCAAAGCCATCACAACCAAATCACCTCCCAACAAGCCTGACTTAACACTGTGGCATTGGGGGACCAAGTTTCCAGCACATGTAGTGTGATGGACACTTTCAAATCATAGTGTGGCTGCTTTACAATTATCCATTAATTTGTTGTCTGGTGCTGTAGAGTCAGGTCTGACTCATAGCAACCTTCAGAGGATTTTCAATAGCTGATTGCTTCAGGATTGCCTCATGAGTGGACTGCCATGTCCTTCTCCTATTTTTGCAGTGCTGGGGATCAAACCTGGGTCCTCAGAGAGTGGGAACAGCACTCTACCAACTGGGCTAAACCCCAGCCTATCCATTAATAGTAAGAGTTACATATAGAAGCAAGAGTAAATAGTGCTGGACAGCATAAAAAGTTTAGAATAACAAAACAAGAAATGACCTGAGTAATCATTCCCACTCTAAAAGATTTGTGGGTTTGTCAGTTAAATCTGTTGGGCTTACTCCTATGTTCCCAGTGCCCAGCACACTGTCTAGCACCCTGGGTATGCAAACATGCCCCCTGATTGTGTTTGTCACAGATATCACTTATCAACGTCTCACTGATCAATGGATGGCCAAGAATCATTCTCAGCATAGAATCCCAAGAATCCTAATGCCAGTCACATAATATTAACCTATCAACTAAAACTGATTTGCCATTCCTAACTAGTGGCTTGTAAAAAGATTATAGGGTCTTAAGGAAACATAATATTTCCTTCAACCATGTAGCTTCTATTTAGGAGAAAACACTTTATGTAGATTTCCATCCTCTTAAAAGGTGGCTTCTTCCGGGCTTTGATGTTGACACAGAACTACTACATTTTACAACCTTTGCATCATTTCTCAGAAAAAAATTTAAATTTAGGTTCTTTCAGCACCTCAGGAGTTCTTTTCATTCCTTTGGTGCTGGCCATTTAGCATTTCAGGTGGTGAAGAAATGAACCCACTCAGGAAGCCTAAGTGGCAATAGGAAGTACTCAATCATGGACAATTTGAGCTCCCTCAAATAACTGTAGAAGTTAAGTTGTAAGATGTGCATGCCCCTGGAAAACCCTTATCCAAATGAACCTGTTGTGTAGGGCCATGGATGCACCCAGCAAGATCATTAACAGGCTTGGCAAATTATTGTGGTAATAGGACAAAAAGGGGGCTGGGTCAGTTGGATAATTGGAGCTGCAAATAATCAGAAACTCTTTTGTTGAATTGCACTAATAGGCTCCCACATTGGCATCATTCCCAGTAAACAAGGATGGTAGCTACGTTTATTAGCAATAAGATAATGCTTTTAATATACCCAGTAGTTAAATTCAAGAGAGGAGAAAGAAAATAGCTGTTTCAAGCCAAGTTGACTTAAAGGCTATTCCAGAGACTTCCTAAGCATCCTTGGGCCCTGAGGGGACAATCAGCCATTCCCTGCTACCTGCTAGGAAAGGGCAGTAGCACCTGATGCCTTTGTTTGTTCCCTAGTGTTATTACAGTGATCTAGTAACTGTGTATTAGTTGGCAGCCAGGCTCAGCAATTAAGTTTTGTCCATCTGTAACCATCAGACAGAATCCACCTTTAGGTATGTATTAGCAGCAGAAACAATTGTTCATGCTAGGAAGCAGCAATTTAAGAGAAAAATCCCAGGATTTTAAGAAAGAATTACCCTCTGAACTCAGTCTCTTAAGCAGGAATGGTCCTACCTTGGACAGGTGTGGGGGAATCTTGGAGAATAGTTAATAACTTGGCTTTTATGTGAGTCTTGGGAGTATGCTGTAGTTCTGGTATTTGATCGCCGACTGGTTGAATAAGCTATTTAAATTGACCATTTCAGCTTTTTCTCTTTAAAATAAGGATGGAAGTATCACCTACTTCCTCTATATTAAAGTTGTGATAATTAAATATTAAAAGGTACTTGAAGTGCTTAGCACTATGTGGAACATGTACCAAGGCAGATCATGTTCTGGGGAATAAGACAGGTCAATACGTTTAAAAGTATTCCAGTCATAGAAAATGTTTTCTTCCTGAAACAGAATTAAATTGGAGGTTGATAATGTCAAAATGTCCATTGCTGTTGTTGTTGTTAGGTGCTGACGAGTCAGTGGCTGACTCATAGAGACTCTACTTTACAACAGGCGAAACACTATTGTCAGTGCGTCTCTGCTATTCATAGGGTTTTCAATGGCTGATTGTTTTTTAGGAGTGGGTTGCCTGGTCCTTCTCCCAAGCCTACAGCACCTGATGTTCCCAAGTGGTCTCCCATCCAAGTATTAAACAGGACTGACCCTGCTTAGTTTCCAAGATCTGATGAGATCAGACACCACAGTGGTACAGCTGCAGGCAAAAAAAAAATGTCCATAAAATCCCCCAAATACTTGAAAACTATAAAAGACATTGCTTAATAATGATTGCCCAGCTGTGATGATGCACACTGGTATTCAACTTGCTGAAGAGGATAAGGCAGGAGGATGGAGAGTTCAAGGCCTGTCTGGGCCACACCTTTAGCCTGCAGCCATACCATTCTCGCATCCAATCCCATCAAATCTCTGAAGCTAAGCAGGATTGGGCTAGTAGTTGGACGGAGATCATCGCCTGGGAACACCAGGTGCTGTAGGCTTGGGAGAAGGACCTGGCAACCCACTCCTAAAAAACAATCAGTCATTGAAAACCCTGTGAATAGCAGAGAAGCACTGACAATAGTGTTTTGCCTGTTGTGCATAGGGTTGCTATGAGTCAGACACCAACCTGAGGGCACCTAACAACAACAATAACCATTAGATTAAAGAAGAAATAAAGAAGGAATTAAGGAAGTATTTTGAACTAAATGAAAACACAGCATTTCAGAATTTACAGAATACTGCTAATGCTATACTTTAGGGAAAATTGATAGCACTAAATGCCTATCTTAAAAAAGACTCAAATCAATTATACAAGCTTCCACTTGAAAAAATAAAACCTAGAAAAAGAAGTTAAGCCAAAATAAGGGGAAGAAAGAATAATAAAAGCAATGAATGTGTCAATAAAATACAAAATAGGGAATCAAGAGAGAAAATCTTTGACATCAAAAGCCTATTCTCTGAGATGAATAAAATTGATAAACTACTAGACAGACTGAGTAGGAAAAAAGAGAGAAGACATAAATTACTAAATAATGAGAAAGAGAAAAGTGACAGCATTACAGACTCTATAGATATTAAAAGAATGACAAGATGGACAGGTCTATGCTTATAAAATAAATTAAAAGTGCCTTTAAATCTGACAACTTAAATGAAATGGTCAAATTGTAAGACACACTCTACCAATATTAACTCAAGAACAAGTAATCTGAATTTATAGTTAATGATGGTCTTAGTTGGAATGTAAAGTGCCTCTCAAAGGGTTTAATATTTGCTTCCCAGCTGGTGGCGCTGTTTGTGGAGGTCACAGAACTCAGGAGACCAATCTCAGCTTTGCAGAACTGATGTCACGGGGCCAGGCCTTTGGACGTTTTTACTCCAGACCAGCAGCCTGGCTTTCTCTCTGTTCCTGGTCCTCCATGCTGTGAGGCTGTCTGACAAAGGCCCTACTGTCATCACTGTCATGCCTGCCCTGCCAATGTTATGAGCCAATTCTCTTAACTGTGAGTTTCCAATAAACTTCTTCCCTGATAAGTTTGCTTGAGTTGATTTTTCTGCTACAGTGATGATAGCTGATTAATATGGAAAACTGATACTAGAGAATGGGGCTGTTGCTATGCAGAAAACTAACCATGAATTTCCTAGGTCTTTGGAATTTGTTTACAGGAGTTTAGAAGAATTTGGATATGGAGGGGGGTCCCGGAGCCAGGCACAGTGGCACATACCTATAATCCCAGCAACTTGGGAGGCAAAGACAGGAGGATCGCAAGTTCGAGACCAGAGGCAGTCTGCGTGATTTATTGAGACCCTGTCTCAAAAAGTTTAAAAAAGTGGGCTGAGGGTGCAGCTCAGTGGTATAGCACTTGCAAAGCATGCAAGCAAGAGGCCCTGTGCTCAATCCTCAGTACTAAAAAAAAAAAAAAAAAAAAAAGCCCTGGAGAGCTTGAGAGATGGTTCTAGTGAGAGTAAGGAAGACCAAAACACTGCTGCTGATAGAAATGCAGATGGCACTCACAATATTTCAGAGGAAAATGAGGACTCTACTGGACGTTGGACTAGAGGCAACGCATGTTATATTCTAGCAAAGAGATTGTCTGCATTTTGTCCATGCCCTGAAGATTTGAGTGAGGCTGAATTTAAAAGTTATGAACTAATTAACTTGGCAGAAGAAATATCATGAGAACAACAGGATGAAGGTTGTGTGGTGTAGTTGTTGCTTGGTGGTTTTAGCCAGATAAATAATGACAATATGCAGCAAAAGTCACACACACACACACACACACACACACACACACACACACACAAAGATTTGAAAAATCTGCTGTTTAAAGAGGGCAAAAGCTACAGCTTGTCTAAGGTTTTGGGGCAGGGGGCTAGTTCAGGCTAGGAGAACATAATTGTTAAGAGATAAGTGCCATTAAAGAGAATAATAAAAATAGCCTGAAGTCTCAGAAGGAGTCAGTCAGACCTTTCTCATCTAAGGCTTCAGGGCTTACAACTAAAATCCCATTTTAAAAAGGAGTGTCTGAAAGGCTATCTCCCTTTTCAGGACATACTCCTAAAAAGTGGCTACCCAGGGAAACAATTTCTCAGTATGGGTATACAGAGGCTGCCATTGCAGCTATAGTCAAAATGGCCCCAGCTACCATTTAAGCTAGGAGCAACTCTTGGCATCATCCACATGATGCTACTTCTACAGACATGCAGAGTGCAAGAGTTAAGGGATAACAAAGGCTGCTATCAAGGTTCCAGAAGCCTGTGAAGCCAGGCAATGTGTAACAGGATTGTGGTCCTCGAGGAAACCCCTGATTGGCTGATACATGAAGCTTTGAGGGTGGTACTTGAGGAGCAGTGGACACCAGAGGATGTTGGAGATGCAGCACCATGAAGCATTTGCTGAGGGAAGCTGCTGGCAAAAAGTGGAACCAGCCCAGGCCAGGAGGAGGATGTCGGGGCCAGGAGGAGGATGTCATGATTTGAATATAAAATGTCCTCCAAAGGCCATGTTCTTTAATGTTTGGTCCCCAGCTGGTGGTGCTGTTTGTGGAGGTCATGGAACTTGGAGGCAATTCTTAGCTTTGCAGAAGTGATGTCACTGGAGTGAGTTTTTGGAGGTTTTCACCCCAGACCAGCAGCCTGGCTTTTTCTCTGTTCTTGGTCTGCCTTACCATGAGGTCATTTGCCCACAGGCCATGTTGCCACTGCCACTATTCCTACCCTGCCACCATTATGGACTGATTCTCTGTGAGCTCCCAATAAACCTTTTCTCCCATAAGTTTGTGTGGGTTAGTTTTTCTGCTACAGTAGCCACAGCTGACTAAAACAATGACCTTCAAACAAACAAACACTGACTCCAAGTGTAGATATTTTGGTTAGGGAATCCTATCAAACATTTGAGAAATTATACACAAATTTCCAGAAAGTTGAAAAGGAGGGAAACATCAGCCAACTCATGCTGTTATGAGCCCATCATTACAAATGATGTTACAAGATAAAAAAATTAAACATCAATCTGTTGCATGAATGTACAGCAAAAACAAACAAACAAACAAACAAAAAACAAAAATTAGATCAAATCAAATCTAAAAGCACATATAAAGGATAATATATTGTGACCAACTAAATGGCATTGTTCTGGAATTTATACAATAAATGACAAATTGGTTTAATATGTTAAAAATCAGTATAATTCACCGTATTAACAGACTAAAAAAAGAGAAAATATATATAATTCTCAAAACACGCAGAAAAAGCACTTGACAAAATACCATATCCATTCTTGAAAGAAAAAGAAATCTCTTAGCAAACTAGGAATGGAGGCTACTTCCTCAACTTGATAAAAGGCATCTACAAAACATTTACATTTTACCTATTTGTAAAATTAAGTGAAAGACAAAATTCTTTTCCGCTAAAATCAAGAACAAGAAAAATACATGTTTTCTCACCACTTATATTCAATATTCTATTAATATTCTAGCTAATGCAATAAAGCAAGAATAAGAAATAAGTAGTATGTAGTTTAGAAAAGAAGTAGTAAAGCTATCTTCAAGCTGATATGATTACCTATGAAGTAAATCCTATGAAACCTGCAAGTTACCAGAAGTTATAAATAACTTCATCAACATTTCAGGATACCAACTTAACGTAAAAAATATATTTGTGTATTGTTTGTTGTTGTTTTTAGGTGCCATTGAGTTGGGTCCTACTCATAGTGACATTATGTACAACAGACAAAATACTACCTGATACTGTACCATGCCTGGTATTATGTCAGTGCTTCTCTGCTATTCATAAGGTTTTTGGTGGGTGATTATTTTTGGGAGTGGGCTGCCAGGTCCTTTTCTCAAGTCTACAGCAACCAATATTCCCAGGTGGTCTCCCATCCAAAGACTAACGAGGCCCAACCCTGCTTAGCTTCTGAGAGCTGACAGGATCAGATGCCACAGTGGTACAGCTGCAGGCATATTTATGTATCATAGCAATGGACAATAATAAACTAAAATGAAAAAAAAATTCTGTCATGGGTTGAATACACAATGTCCCTCAAAGGTTGTATGTTTTAATATTTGGTCCCCTGTTGGTGGCACTATTTGTGGAGGTCATGGAACTTTGGGAGGTGGGACTCAGCTTTACAGAAGTAGCCACTGATGCCCAGCCTCTGAATGTTTTATATTTAGACCCACTGTTCTAGGACTCTTCTGCTTTCTGTCCCATGATGCTATGGGGTTGTGTGTCATGTATCCAGATGCCTGCCCCACCACCACATCTTGCAACCATTATGGACTGATCCTCTAACTACCAATAAACCTTTCCTCCATAAGTTTGTTGGGGTTTGTTTTCCTGCTACAGCAATGACAACTAACACAGAAAATTGGTACCAGTGAGGGGTTATTGCTATGCAGAAACCTAACTATGGGGTTCCTAGACCTTGAAACTTGTTTTCAGGAAGAGTGTGGAAGAGTTTGGAGATGTGGATGAGAAAAGCCCTGGAGGCCTTGAGGGGCAGTTCTGGTGAGAGTAAGGAAGTTTACAACTCCTCTGCCAATAGAAAGGCATATAGGAGTCACAGGGTTTTAGAGGGAAAGGAGGACTCTGTTGGTTATTGGACTAGAGGGGATCCATGTTATATTCTAGCAAAGAGACTGTGTGTATTCTGTCCATTCCCTAAAGATTTGAGTGAGGTTGAATTTTAAAGTTATGAACTAATTAACTTGGCAGAGGAAATATCACAAGGGTGATGAGATATAGGAGGCATGGCTTGGTTACTGCCTCTTGTGTTCAGCAAGATTTGTAGAGAACTAGAGAAAGTGGAAGAACAGGAAATATGAAAAATGTGTACCTTAAAAAAACAAAATGCCATCATGATGAGAGCTTTTTTAAAGTTACTGTGAACAGGGCCTATTAAGACAAGAAGGTAAGCTGAGCAAAAGAAGCCACATGCTTTGCACTGGGACAATAAGGATTGCCTGCAACACAGAAGGAGTAGGTCTGACCCCTCCCAGCTAAATCTGTTGGGTATGGACTAGCAAACTCATTTGAAAAGGGAATGTTTGAAAAGCAAGTTATGGAAAGAGGATGCTCAGGAAAATGGTTTCTCAGCCTGGGCATACAGAGGCCACCACTGCAACCATGGTCCAAAAGGGCCCAGTGACCCTCTGAGCTAGCAGCAGCTTGGCAATATCCATGTGGGCATGCGGAATGTATGGAAAGGATTTGATACTCTTTTGCTGTAGAAAACTATGTGAATGGACTGGAAAGAGGCTTCTAAATACTAGAAAAGGCAAATAAATGGGTTCTTCCATTGAGGTTCCAAGAAAGGAAAACAACTCTGACTATACCTTGATTTTAGCTCAGTGAGACTTGTGTCAGACCTGTAGAACTGTCAAAAAATAAAATTGTGTTCTCATAAACTGCTAAGTTTATGGTAATTTGTTACAGCAGCAACAGAAAGCTATAGCAAAAGAGTCCAAGCAAGAGAGAATAATGTGATCAGCTAGTGATGTCTGCCATGGACATAATAGAAGAAAGAAGCTTGTGTGCTGTGCATCTGCCATCTTGGGTCTCATTTGGAAGGTGGGCTGGCAATGGTAGTTAGAGAGACATCTTCTGGTGTCTGCTTTGTGCCAAAGTCTACATGAACCTCTCTACAAAGATTCCCGCAGTCATCTTCATGCCAGTCTTTTGATGAAGTAAATATGACTTCCTCCTTTGACAGGTAAGGATCAGAAAATTAAGATCTTACCTACTATCTGAACTCCAAATGCTGAGATTTTAATAATGCTTCCAAACAAAACACAGAGCACCAATAAAAACCTAGGCGAACTAGGTTTTAAGTGTTGATGGAAAACAAGAATAAACACAGATGAAGAGCTTTTGTCTTGGAACAACACTTCTGGCTGTGGAGTGGCACACATAGAGTTATTAGCACAGCTGGAGATCCTAGAAGTGTCTTGGGAATGGAGAAGGAACAATACATTTCTAATGTTTAGTAATTATCATGAAAACTACTTGCTTCTTGTTTACACTTAAACTTCAACACAGAGGAATGCTACTTATTTGCTCACTCAGTGTGATGTGTGTGACACATCCAGCCAGCTGCCTCACTAGGCTCCCAGCCCTTCTGGGAGTGGGGACTTGTTTATGCAACCACAAAAGAGGCCGTCTGAATTCTACACTAAGTAATTCTAAAACTAATTTCCCTGAACCTTATTTTTATTTCACCCTCAATGTGAGAGTAATAACAGCACCTTACAGAAACGTAACAATAGCTACCATTAGTTAAGTACATACTATGAGCCACGTACTGTGCTAAGGGTTTTTCTTGCAGACCTCATTCCAACAGCCTTTTTTGAGACATACTGCTGTCACTGCACTTTACAGATGAGGAAACAAAGACTCACAGAAAATTAGTTACTTGCCAAAAGTCACATAGCTAGTAAAGGACTGCAGATTCACAGCATCCAACTACTGTCATGAAGAACTTAGCACAGAACTTGAAGAAGGTACATATTCCATAGATTTTAGCTAGAATTACATTGGCTTAAATATTAGTATTCAGTATGAGCTGAGATCTGAGTTCTCCTTCATCTCTATTCGTCTTGTTACTTGTTTATGGTAAAATAAAACACAGATGTAGAAAACCTTACAAAACTGCTATATGGCACAATAGGACATGTAGCATGGTAGCTACTACGTCAAGAAGCAGAACCTTCCCAGCCATCCCCAAACCCACAATGGACCCCATCAAATCATAGCACCCACCAAAGGCAACCATGGTCTTGACTTGTGCGGGAAGACCTTTGTCGGATTTCCTTCCACGTCATCACTGAGTGTGATCCTTAGACACTGTGGTTTTTCTTTAGCGTGTGTCTTGTGTCTCTGTGATCTACAGGCTTCCACACCTACCTCCCCATTCCCAGCGCTTTCTCTTTCTTATGGTTTGTTGGCTTGTCTTCTGAGACCTCCTCATTCTTCCCTCTGTCCTCACCTTTTTATAGAACTTCTTTATCTTCCCCTGTTACCATGTCCCACTCAGTTTTTATTCCACTCCTAGAAGTTCCTCCCGATGTGGCCTCCTGTCCTGGCAGTGGAGCCCCAGGTGGTCAGTTTGGGGAGTTCCTAGAGGCCAGACCAATCCAGCCCTTCCACCCTCTCCCCGATTCCCTGTGCTGCCTTGTGCAAAACTTCAGCTGCCTTTCTCATATTGGTTCCCGGGTTCTCCGTAAGTGCCTGCTGCCTGTCTGGGGGTTTCTCCTGCAAATGCTTCTTTTCATCTTCATGCACAGACACTGACACCATGTGAGTGATGGAGCAGCTCCTGCTTTGGCCCTACAGCTTGCGTTTTGGGATTCACGGGAATGCTTTGCCATCCAAGTTTGCTTTTGTTTTTGTTATGTATTTACTCTCTCTGTGTGTGGCTATTGAGGTAAACTCAAAAATGGTGATCCCATCATTCTCATCTTCCAAGATACTCTAGAACTCTTGGTTTTTGATGACAGGACCCTGTTGACTTCTCCCTGTGTCTGTGGCTGGCCAATAAATTTTTCCTGCAATGACCTGCCTCATGATCCACCAAACTCTACTTTCTATCTCTGATGGTGGAAGCAATCTATATGTTGTGGCAAAACAGGTCTGTATTCCTTCACAATAGATTTCACTCCAGTGTAAGAGATAATTTAAATTATCTCTTACAATGAAATTATCACTTAACAATGAAAAGAGCTTCCATGCATAGAACAGATCAAAGATCCCATAGCAGGAGGAAGTTGGAGTAGAGACGTAAAATCTCTTCCATCTCTAATGTCTTGGGGTCCTCAACAGTACAGGAAGAAACCCAAATACCTCCAGCTTCTTAATATTAATCTTGTTGTGAGATAACAGTTCAAGTCCCTGGGTGTTAGACCTGCAAGCCTTTGCATGTGAGATTTCTAGAGGTCACCAGAGTAAGACTAGACTCTTGTTGTTATCTTCACAGGCATACAGATGGTTTATAAAAGAAATTCCCACTTTTGCTTTACTGCATTAGACATGGTCTAAAGTTACCATCATTGCTTCTGCTTCCCATGAGTTTGTGATCTGAGTCAACATCATGAACTGCCATGATTTTGTATTTATTTCATCTCACATTGGAAAGGAACCCCTCAAGTTAATATTCGGCTCAAGGTTTTTGGAGGTCTGCATTAGTGACTTGTTAATAACTTTGTGTCTTTGAGAAGAGAAAAACATTTGCATAATAAAGAAGTTTTAGATTTTGTTGCTGTTTTTATGAACACTCTGGATAAACTACATTTTGCAAAAATAGACTCAAAGGTTTTCAGACCACTCGTCCTAGGGAAGGAAAGGGAAAGTCTTGCCTCTCTCCCTTGCCACCCCCATCTGTGCTTTTCCAGGAGAGGAGAACAACCTGATAACCTGATGCATCCCATTTGAGGAAGTGGACAGGGTCTCAGTAACTGCCGGCAGGCTCACTGCAGGGTGTAATATTTTGTTGTGCTGGTAAAAGACACATGTCAAAGGTCTGGTATATTCTCCAGGAGTCTTCCTGTCCCCTGTATCAACAGCTTTTCAACTCCTTCCTGAGAACTGGAGGGATTTAAAGGACATTTCACATGTCCTAAAAATATTCTTCAGATTTCATTTTTGAATATGTATAAACCACTTTAAAATCTGCATTAAACAAACATGCCTTCACATGTGCTATTAATCCTTTGAGTCTAACATATAGATTAAGTTGCCCTACTAGAATAAATCTCCTAGAACAAATCTCCTACTTTTTTTCAAAGAATTGCCTGACATTACAAGGTGACATGCTTTTAAAACTATTATTACTTGCGACTACTGATCTGCTTAAATCAGATTTTCTTAATACTGGTTATAGTACAGACATTTTGGTTTATGAAAGACAGAATTCCAAACCAAACTGACCTGAAAGACAAAAGGGATGTTATGGGTTCACAAAAGAGCCAAGCCCAGGTGTCAGGCTGAAGAACGTTTTAGCGAGTCGGGCACTTCGTGGTGTCTTGCGGTCCTGGAGGCCTCCTCGCCTGGGTGCTGCTTTCGCCTCGGCTGACTGCTGCCTCAGAGTGGTGCTACAGTGACCCCAGCAACTCCAAGCTGACATTCTTCCACCTGCAGGGCATCAGGAAGGGCACCCATCTCTAAGCTTGGCCCAGCCGCCCAGGCCCACCCCTGTCCTATTCCAAAGCACATGACCACAAGGGGAGGGCGAGTAGGGAATAGGGACCAGGTAGCAGAGCCACAGAGGTCTAAACAAAATACAGGAGCACACTGAGCCCCTGTTTGTGTGTGTGTGTGTGTGTGTGTGTGTGTGTGTGTGTGTGTGTGTGTGGTACTGGGGGTTGAACACAGGGCCTCGCAGTTGCATGCTTTGCAAGTGCTAAACCACTGAACTGCACCCCCAGCCCATTTTTTTACTTTCTAAGACAGGTCTCGCTAAGTTACACAGACTGCCTCTGGTCTCAGACTTGCGATCCTCTTTACCTCGGCCTCCCCAGCCGCTGGGATTATAGGCGTGCACCACCATGCCCAGCTGGGCCCCTATTTTGATAGCAGTCCCCGATTTCAATCCCTTGAGTTCTCCAGAATGGCCCCCATGTGGATTTGGTAATCGGTACATATCAGATCTTTGAATATAAAAAAATCACCAAACGCTATAACACACGGCCTTTTTAAAAATCAGTTTAAATAGTTGGGACTTCTACCTAAGATTTGTCAAGAAAGGGTGGTTTGGTCCCTTAAGAAAGTTGAGGTTCATCACTGTCTGTGCAGCCACATCCCAGATGAGTGCAGCCCACAAAGGCTGCGTGGCTACACCAGCTTGTTACCCCTGTCCCAGCTATGTGTGTTCCACCCATTTGACTTCTGCTCCAGGAGACTCAAAGGCAGAGGAGAAGCTGGGCATGGGTCTTTCCTCTTTAACATCTGTGTGACTTTCCTTGTGTGTATATTGGGGGTTCCCTTGTCATTGTTGTTGTTAGGTGCTGTCAAGTCAGGTCTGACTTATAGCGCCCCTATGTACAATAGAACAAAACACTCCCTGACAGTGTGCCATGCCTGGCGCTATGCCAGTGCTTCTCTGCTATTCATAGGGTTTTCAATGGCAGATTGTTTCGAGTAGGCTGCCAGGTCCTTCTCCCAAGCCTGCAGCCCCTGCTTTTCCTAGGCAGTCTCTCATCTAAGGACTAATGAGGCCCAACCCTGCTTAGCTTCCACGATCAGGCAGGATGGGACACCAGGTGCTATGGCTGCAGACATTCCCTTCCCATAGTGGTAAATTAAGCCAGAAGATTCTTGAAGAGAGTTCTTTGGAACCAGTGAACATTATGTGATTACAAATTATTGTCTCTTATGTTAATTACATTTGAATGCTTGTTCAATGTATGTACATAAAATTTAATTACCTCTGTATTTGCTTGGTCCCCCTGGTGTAGATTAACTGTGTTAATGACCCCTCCCCATAGCAATGCTTTTACCATGTGAGTTCACATTCCCCTTGTACTCGGCTGTGCATCTGTTCGTGTGACTTGCTTTGGCCAATACTATGTTAGTAAAGGCATGAGAAGTGCTTGCATGACTGGGCTTGTCACTCTTGCTCCTCCCATGTGGACATGCCTGGGCTAGCTGGCTGCCTGGGCTGGCCTGAGGCCTGGGCTTGCCTATAGCCTGGGCTGGCCTGCTGCCTAGACTAGCCTTTGGCCTGGGCTAGCCTTTGGACTAGCCTGCTGATTGGGCTAGCCTACAGCCTGGGCTGACCTGTGGGAGAACAGCTCACATGGAACAGAGCCCAGTTGACTGGTCACTCACCCCAGCTGAGGTCACCCTAGGCCAACCAATAGTCAGTCAACTTCCAAACATATGATCCTACGTCAGAAAACTCCCAAGCTGAGCTCACCCTAAATTACCAACTTGCAGATTTGGGAGCTAATTAAATTCTCATCATTTTAACCCACTAAACTTTCTTATGTTTTTTTTCCACCTCATTTTTGTGGCAAATTGTGATCCTTTCTTATTGCTCTAACCATCTAAGGAGAAATTGAAGTTCAGGATTTTTGAAACTGTCTAACCTTCAGGGACTCTGTGAGGTGTTTTTCAGGCAGTACCTCATTCAATCTGCACAGTGTTCTTGGGAGATTGGCGTGGACTTTGCTACTTTACAAAATAGGAAACTGAGGGTCAGAGAAGTGAAGGAAGTTGGGTTGGGTCACACAGCAGGAGAGGCAGAGCTGGATTCTTTGTGGGGAGCCTGCTCCTGCCCCGGTTCTCAGTCTCCCCACGGTGGCCACTTGACTTCGCCTTCCCCTAGGTGGCATCTCCATCTCCAGTGGCGTCATATTTGTTGATCTTGGACTAGGACCTTTCTCTGATATTTATTTCCTTTGTCACTCAGGAGATACATTCATTGGCATATTGGTTCGACTCCTCAAGAATCATGAATTGTCAGTTTCCTTGTGTTTATTCATTGTAAATTAACAGGGGAAGAAGATCTGCTTTCCAAAGGCCTTAAGAATTCAGCCTTGGGTTCCCTGGCCTTCGCCTCAGCTGGCTCCTAGCCCCTGTGGACACAGTCCTCTGACACCTAGCACAGCCTACTTTAGGTTCCAGAGTCATCCAAAGAGCATTTTCTACAGAAGGCTTGGAAGGGCCTGGACTTTTCCCTCAGCTGAGAACTGTCCCTGGGCTCCACCCACTTGCCTGGGGAATTTATCTCTGTCTACACCTATGAGGGTCACTATGAGTTGGGCATGACTCAACAGTACCTAACAACAACAACAACAACATGCCAGAGTCACCAGAGTATATTGCTTGTATAGCTTTGATCACATTTCCTAAAGGAAGGTTGGTCTGTTATCTGCGAGGCAGAGAGGTAGGCACTGTTTGCTATCAGTTCAGGAGTAGAATCACCACACAGATCTCACCTCATCATCCCGACCCACACTATGGCTTCACCTAGGTACCCCTAATCCATATCCTCTTCTTCCCTCTGAGCCCAACCGTTCTTCTCTATGAAGAGTTCCTGACTCTGGGATCATGATAATATCACTCTTTTATGAATGTCCAGAGGATCTAAAACATTTGATTATACACTTATTCATTTAGCATATACTCAGTGCATATCTGTGCCAGACTCTACCCTCAGAGCCTACTGTCTACCAGACATAGTGAGACCACAAACAAGAGAGATTCATGCACTACTAATAATTTCACAAACAGGATCAAGGAAAAGAAATGAATAGGACGACAGGAAGGGCTACTTCAGGTAGGATGGTCAGAGAAAAGATATCCAAAAAGGTGAGGTTTGCCTGGAAAGGGGCCAACCTTTCTTCTCAGGGAAGAGTGGCCCATTGAAGGATAAGGCAAATACAAAGGCCTAGTGGTAGAAACTAGCCTGTTTCTCAGTGTGAGCAGAAAGGAGGCAGTCATGGTTGGAGCAGAAGTAAGAGGAGAGGGGTGCAGGATAGGGTTGAAGAGGCAAAGTGGACCTGCTAGCTATGTCAAGGGAAGAAGCTGGGGCGGGGGGAAGGGTTGCTCTAAATGCAGTTGACTATTGGAGGGCTAAAGTGTAGGAGTGATATCAAAATAATGTTCATTTAAAATGTCCTGACTGCTATGTGAGGGCTGGATTGGCTTCAGGATGGGGGTGAAGGTTATGGCTATTATTCTAAAAAATAATAGAGATTTGGATGAAGATGAAAGAGAAGTTAGTGTGATTTTTTTATTGGCTTTTTTCTGTATGTAATAATCTCCTTCCTCTGTATATTAAGTTAATTACTTTTAAACCTGGACTGGGTCTTGTATTTTTTAATATTGTTTAAAAATCTAAATAAGACTAGAACCTGTGGTAGGTACGTAGATATTCGACCAATTAAGTCTGTTTAGTTTTAAGGCTAGGTATTGAAACTGGGCATGGGTAAACCCTCTTCCTCTTAAACTACAAGTTAAGCTTGAAAGGCACCTTTGAAGTTCTTGGTCTAAGTTTAAATTTCAGTAGCCACCTAGTAAATCTTCCCCTACTGACCTCCTCCTAGACAGATCCACACCAGAAATGCCCACCCATGGTCTGTTGAGAAGCAGGGGGCGCTGCCTGCAGAAGGATGGTACATAAGAAAGAAACCTGATGGCTGTGCCTTGCAGCCACTTACACGCTAATTAATATAACTGGTTCCTTGAACATTGTTCAGATGGGCCTCTACCTTCCCCCACTCTGTGGGACAGTCAGTGACATATGGCAGGCAGTTTCTGGGGCTCTGCCAGACACCATCCCAGCCGTTCACACATTTGCAAGGCAGCAGGGGACACGTGGGAAGCCTTCGGGGCTCTTCCAGTGGCCCCTCTTCAGCGAGCTGTCAGACCTCATCGCTCCTGCCGAGCTTGTTATTCAAGGTGGCTAAACTCCCCCAGGTGAAGTGAGAATATCTTGACCCTTCTCTGCCAAGCATCATCTTTTCTGTGAGCTTACACAGTGCTGCTAATGGATGAGATGATATACTGCACGCTTTGGTTCTTTAGATTTCTTAGGTTTATTTGAACAAGTCTTCTCTCTGCTCTGGGCGGTTGGCGGGCCAAGGAAACACAAGCCAAATGAAACCACTGATGTGGTTTTCACTTAAGTCAGAGGCTCCTTGTGGGGTAAGGGACTATTTGACTCTTTGATGTAAGACTCTTAGGAACAGAGGATTTGAGAGCCAGAAAGAGTTCTACAGGTCATCTGGTCATTTGGCAGAAGGAAAGCGTGTAGCAGAAAATTTAATTTACTTTCCTATTATCACAGAGCTACATAGTTACAGCACCAAGATAAAGCAATCTTATAGAGTGGTCCTCCTTATCCATAGGCAGCATGTTCCAATATATGATATACCATATACGGTAGCCGCCTCAGTAGGTACCTGAAACTGCAGTCAATAACAAACCCTCTACATATTATGATTTTCCTATACATATATAATTGATGATAAAATTTAGTTTATAAATTAGGTATGCTGTTGTTGTTAGGTGCCGTGGAGTCAGGTCTGACTCATAGCAACACTTTGTACAACAGAATGAAACACTCCCCAACACTGTGCCATGCCCAGCATTATGTCAGTGCTTCTCTGCTCTTCATAGGGTTTTCAATGTCTGATTGTTTCGGGAGTGGGCTGCTGGTCCTTCTCCCAAACCTACAACACCCAGTATTCCCAGGTGACCTCCCATCCAAGAACTAACCAGGCCCTGCTTAGCTTCTGAGATCTGATGAAATCAGAACCCAGGGAGGTACAGCTGCAGGTAAATTAGGCATAGTAAGAAATGAATAGCCATAACTAATAATAAAAAAGAACAAGTGTAATAATTTACCATAATAAAAGTTATGTGAATGGGAACTCCTTTTCTTTCTTTCTCTCTCAAAATACTTTCTTATGCTATGCTAATCCTTTCTCTTCTTATGATATGAGACAATACTTATAAAAAGCACTTTATAGATTCTCTTGGCATATCTGAGTTATCATCATCACAACTCTCACACTTTGGTTACTTGAACCTAAGTGCTGTGATCTGATAACCAAGATGGCTATTAAGTGACTAACGGTCCAGTAGTGCTATGGCATGGATATGCTAGAGAAAGGGAACATTTTCATTCTGCCCAAAGCAGAACAAAACAAGATTTCACCATACTACTCAGAATGGCACGTAATTTAAAACTTAGAAATTATTTATTTCTGGGATATTCTCTTTAAATTTTTTGTTGTTTTTGTTTGGTTTTGTTTTTGCAGTACTAGGGGGTTGAACTCAGGGCCTTGTGCATTCGGGGCAAGTGCCCTACCACTAAGCCACACCCCAGTCCCATTTTTATTTATTTACTTACTTTTTGAGACAGAGTCTTGTTAAATGGTGTAGGCTGAGTCTGGCCTCAAACTTTCCATCCTCCTGCCTCATCCTCCCGAGTAGCTGGGATTAGAGGCAGGTGCTGTGACATGCAGCTGTTTAATATTTTTGAATTGCAATTGACCCCTGGTAACAACAATCTTGGAAGCTGCAACTGCGGCGAGGAAGGGATTAGTATTGGATTGAAATATCTTTATAAGCTAGACACTGCAGTGTCTAGCTAATCTTTCTTCCTCCCAACAATTATAGAACAGATGTTGATGCCATCATATTACATACAAAAAATTAATTCCTAAAAAGCTGAAGTAACTTCCCAAGAGTTTTCCAATCTTTGGATGACTTTGTAGATTTTATTGTTACTTATAAATATTCACTTTTATCTCTTTGTATTGAAGTATATTACAAAGAGTGATTTCTACTGTAGATTTGTCAATGAATTAGTGAGTTTTCTAAGATATATTCACCTAAATTAATGCATTTTAACTGGTTCTTATATATCAGAGACAACCTGATGCTACTATAGACTTGACTCTTAGTACTTAAGATTAGATGGTAAAATTGAAGCATATAAATTTTCAATTAACTAGGATGAATAAGTCTAGAGATCTAATATGCAGCAAGAAGACTAGTTAATGCTATTGTATCCTGAAGAAGTTTTGCTAAATGTACTCTTACCACACCACAAAATTGGGAATTATGGGAAATGATGGATATGTTCATTTGTTTGACTGTGGAAATTATTTCATTATGAATATGTATATCAAAACACCATATTTTCACCTTAAATATACATAATAGAAATTAAGAGTAAAAAAATAAAGTATAATAAAAATATAATTTACTCTGGACAACTTAAATTTATACAATAAAAAGTAAATATTTTTAAAAGGAAATATAAGAGTTGAGTGTAGTGGCACATGCCTGCAATTCCAGCAACTTGGGAGGCAGAGCCAGGATGATCACGTGTTCAAGATCAGAGGGAGCCTGCTGAGTAATTTAGGGAGACCTTGATTCAAAAGAAAACATAAAAAATGGAATGGAGGGTTCAGCCCAGTGGTACAGCACTCTCAAAATATGTGTGAAGCCCTGAGTTCAACTTCCAAGTACAAAAAATAAAAAACAAAAAGGAAATACATAGTTTAATGTCAAGACTGCCTGAGAATACCAGATGCTGGAGGCTAGGGAGAAGGACCTGGCAATCCAGCCCTGAAACAATCTGCCATTGAAAACCCAATGAATAGCAGAGAAGCACTGACAATAGTGATGGGCATAGCACAGTATTGGAGAGTGTTTCATTCTGTTGTACATAGGGTTGCTATGAGTCAGACTTGACTCACAGCACCTAACAACAACATATCTACTGGTTTGGCTCCACCCTCTGCCTCCCCAAGTCCCTGGATTGAACTGCCTAATCCAACTGAGCAAATTTTCATTTCACCCCTTCTGGATCCACATATGCTTCCTGAAGCTCTCCACTTGGTCAAAGGGGGCAGTCACCCAAGGCATAAGACAGTACTATAGAATGACAAATGATCTTCATTCTTGGACCAATGCCTTAACCAATTAGCAATGCCCTCCTAAAATGCCAAATTGAGACAGAGTCCAAAGCCACATCAGATTTACAGAAAAGACTGATGTTACTAATTTGTTATGCCTGCTCTGGGCCTGGAAAATGAGTAGGACTCAAGTCACAATTTTGCCTCCTTGTCAAGAGTATTCAAATAGTTAGGATTCCATTCTGTAATCATTAAATATGCTTCCATGATTATGTTTTGAATGTGAAAATGTTTCCTTGCCTAAAGTCCTAGTGATATTTACATTTCCTTTAAATGATACTTTTAAAATTAGTTTGTAGCTCTGATTAAGAATATTTAACTAGAATATTTAATTTAAAGAAAACCAACGAGTACTTTTTGAGCATACCATATTAGTGAAAGAAACATGAAATATAAACTCTGTCTTTAAGAAAATTCCTTGCTGAGTGTATCATCTAGTTTATGTGTCGCTGTGGCAAGATATCTGACAGACCAACTTAAGGAGGAATGATAGTTTTATTGTGGCTCACAATTCAGAAGGTTTTAGTCCATAATGACAAGGAAGCATTGATACAGCAGCTGGCTGCAGGACCTATGGCAAAGGACATCATGGCATCAGGAAGCAGAGAACTTAGTAGAACCAGGGGTTTGGGTAAAACCTCCAAAAGCCTGCCCCCAGTAGCTCACCTCCACAAGCTAGATCCCCCCTCCCAAAGTTCCATAGTATCTCAAAATACCACCACCACCTGGGGATCTAATGTTGAGAAACATGACATTTGGGGGACATTTTAGATTCAAACCATAACCTTTTACTCCTGGCCCCTAAAGGTTCATGGACATCTCAAAATACAAAATGTATTCAGTCCAATTTAAGAGTCCCCAAAGTCTTAACTGTCTCAATTGTGTTCAAAAGTCTAAGTCAAAATTCTCCACTAAGACTCAAGGCAAACTTAGCTGCGGGCCCCTGCAAAACAGAAAAGAAGTAACATACTTCCCACATACAATGGCACAAAGTAAACATTCCCATTCCAAAAAGGAAGAAGGAAAGATCTGTCCAAAGCAACCCTGAAATCCAGCAGGGCTCACAAACCCTATAGCTCCATGTCTTGCATCTGGCATATGTGATGGCATCATTTGGGCTCCAACAAACATGGGCAGTTCTATCCCTATGGTCTTGCCCTTTGCAAAACACATGGCTCTCTAAAGCTGGCTCCACTTGTGGCCAGCAGCTTCTCTCAGCAGATGTTTCACATTGCTGGCATCTCCAAAATCTTGGCATCTCCATTACAGCTTAGACTCCATCCTAAAAACTTCAGCCCTTCAGGAGTTCTCAATGGTGATCCAGCCCTGGTACACATTGCCTGGCATTGTAAGCTATTCTCTGGAACCTTGGTGACCTCCATATCCCTTTACTCTTGCATTTTGCTTGCCTGAAAAACCAGCACCATGTGGACAATGCCACCTTGAGTGGTGTTGGGCCCTGTTTGACCATGGCTGAAGCACAGCCTCTGGGCCAGGAAACAACTTCCCTGAGAAGCCCTTTCCAGCAAGATGTTGCAGAGGTACTCACTTTTGAGACTCTTCCTTTTCAAAGGATAGTCTTTCAAATGAGTTTGCCTTTTTATACCTGGGGGATTTTTGTGGGAAGGGTCTGGCCAATTCCTACTTTGCTCCCAGATTATTCCTATTGTTTCAGTGCAAAGTGCTCAGCTTCTGTTTAACAATGATTATCTCTTAAGCAATTACTGCCTCCTTACCTGAACTCACCTTTTCTGCAACTTTAAACATGTGGCATCTTTTCTTCTGACCAAACTGCTTATTTTTAAAGCCTTTTTTCTTGGCTTTTTAACTCATTCTTTTCATCATATATCTGGCTAAAGTATCCAGTAATAACCAAGCCACACCTTCAGTATTATTTTGTCTAGAATTTCCTCTTCCAAGTTAATTAGTCCATTACTTTTTAATTTGGCCTTACTCAAAAGCTTAGGACATGAGCAAATGCAGATAAACTCTTTGCCAGAATGTAATGTGAATGGCCTCTAGTCCAGTTTCCAATAGTGTCCTCATTTCCCTCTGAAACCCATTAGCCCCATCTTTACTGTCCACATTTCTAACAGCATTTTGATCTTCTGAACTCTCACTAGAATCAACCCTTAAGCTCTGCTCACAGCATTCCAGGACTTCTCTAGCATCCATCTCCAAACTCTTCTAAACATCTCCCTCAAACAAATTCTAGTTGCCTAAGACCCATTTTTCTGGTCAGTTTTCGGCACAACAGTGACCCTACTCTCTGGTACCAGTTTTCTGTGTTAGTTAGCCTTTGTGTCACTATGGCACCTGGCATATCAACTTAAAGAAGAATGATAAGTTTATGTTGGCTCACAATTCAGAGTGGTCCGTGGTAGCACATTTCAGTCCGTGGTAGCCGAGAGTCATGGTAGCATCAACTAGGCAGCAGAACCTGTGATGAAGGTCTTTACATCATAGCATCAGAAAGCAGAGAGAGTTGCCAGAGTAAGGATTCCAGGTAAAACTTTCAAAAGCCCACCCCCAAAGACATACTTCCATAAGCTAGGTCCTACCTCCCAGGGTTCTACAGCCTCCCAAGACACTGCCACTACCTGGCTACCTAATACTTAAATACATGGCCTTTGGGGAACATTTTAGATTCAAGCCAGGGTGGAAGAGCTGAGCACGGTGGTGCATGCCTGTAATCCCAGCGGCTTGGGAGGTGGAAGCAGGAGGATCGCAAGTTCGAGACCAGAGGCAGTCTGCAGTCTGCATCACTTAGCAAGACCCTGTCTCAAAAAGTAAAAAATGGGCTGGGGGTGCATCTCAGTGGTCCAGAACTTACAGAGCATGCAAGCACAAGGCCCTGGGTTCAACCTGCTGTACCATAAAAAATAAATAAATAAATAAAAATTAAAAAAACAGGGTGGAAGACAAACCACAAATTCATTTAAAGTTTTTGTTTAATTATGGGAGTTTACATAACAATACAAATAAAATACAAACTATATCACCATCACTGCATGATTAATTGCCAGTTGAACACTTTGAACTAAGATAATGGAGAGAGAATGAAGATACTTGTTATAGCCTTGATTATTCTTCTCAAGAAAAGAAAATGACTGTGAACTTGGGTCCTTGTTAGAAAATATATGATGTGAAATACACACATATCTATGAGATATGAGCACATTATCTCCTAGAAGCAGTAAGAAGAGAAGGAAATTTTATTTAAGCAGATTATGGTTTTCTGATAGTATGGTTGAGTTACATTTCTTTTCTCAAGAGTTCCTCACTTGTTTGTCTCTCTGATGGATATATGAAGTACCTTTCTTTTCATTTTCATATGGTGATCCATGTGGGGCTCCTCATTTCTTATTCAAGGGATAAAACTTACATTCTAACACCCAGGCATAAGCCAGTTTCATTCCTTGCCACAGTGTTTGGTTCAGGATAAGCATGTAACTCACACTTAGCTAATCAGGCTCAGATCATGTTACTTGTAGATCTTCATTTGCAAGATCAGGAAGAAAGAGGCATTCACACTTTCTGATCAGGTTTGACCTTGGAACACCATACCGCCTCTAGCTGCCTTGCCAGCACATGAAGCCTAGCAGTGAAGGCGTCACACAGAGAGGAGGATTGCTGAGTTCAAACACAGGGTCCTGGCAGCATTTTTTTGCTGAATCCAACTGTAAAATCTAACTTTCAATTTTTGATCCTGTGTGGATTGAGTTTCTGTCATTTATAAGAGTCCTTAGTATTAAAGTTCTTTGCCTCATTTCAATAAAACACTTTGAATATAACATCTGACACACTGCACAAATAACATGTCACACTATACCCATTCATTAATTCATCCAAAGCTTCCTCATCTCACTCACTCACTTGATTCCCACCACAATTTGCAAAGTAGAATAAAGCATGCATTATCGGTCCCAGTTGATAGAAGCATTGACTTTAACCCAAGAAACTAGAGTTACTGATGCTCCCACTGGGAGTCCTCAAATTAAGCCCAAATCTCTAGACTAGAGCCCGGGTCTTCTGATTCTTAGCCCAAATGCTTTTACTAAATATTTTCCCCAGCTTTCCTGCCCATATCATTTCTGCACCTGCCAGTTTTATAGCATCATTCCCAGAATTGCAATTGGTAACTTGATTTTGATACAATGGAAATATCTTCCCTACTGAAAAGCCCTATTAGAGGTTGCTGCAGGACGAAGAATGTTTTGTTGATTAGGGCCTCATCCAGAAAATTGCTCTTTGTTTTTTTGTTTGTTTGTTTGTTTGTTTTTGGTTTGTTTGTTTGTTTGTTTTTGTGGTGCCAGGGGTTGAACCCAGGGCCTCACACTTGCATACTTTGCAAGTGCTTTACCACTGAGCTGCTCCCTCAGACCATTTTTTTACTTTTTGTTTTGTGACAGGGTCTCGCTAAGTTACACAGACTGCCTCTGGTCTCGAACTCACGATCCTCCTGCCTCCACCTCCCAAGTCACTTGGGATTACAAGCATGTGACACCGCACCTGGCTCAAAAATTGCTGTTATTGAGGAACCATTACAAACCTATATGCTGGTGCTCAATTTCTGCTGGCAAAGATGAAGTTGGTGGTGATGATAAAAATGCTGGTGGCAATGATGTTGAACAGTAGGAAGAACATTCTGGAGGTACAGCAAGCTCAAGAAAGCAAGATGCAGAGATTGACCATATTTGCAACTAGCAGTGACCACCACTTGCAACTCACTGCCCTTAGCAGCTTTGCCCCATGGCAGTCACATCTTGTGCTAAATTAAAATATTCTCACACTGAGCGGTGGAGTAGCACACAGCAGTAAATCAAACCCCAGGTGCTGGAAGCCATTGGAGCCTGGCACACAGGCAGGGCTGCTTGGCAGTACAACGTCCCCAGGGGTGGGGGGGGGGCACATTGGAAGTGAAATAAATGAACTCGGCAGTATATACCATTGTCAAGCATAAAACTGTTTCCCATACACACTTATTTGCAAGACTGAAAGAATTCTGTCCTCTAGATAAAGGGTCCCCAGCGAGAGAGTCAGAACCTCCTGGTGGATCCAAGGTCTTCCCAAGAAGGTCTTAGATGCCAGGATGTAGTACAACCTCACTCTCACTAAAGACACTAAGAGCTGATTCATCTCTAATCACCACCACTCAGCACACCCAGGTCTTTCTTTCACCCTCTAGTGGGTCTCCCACAAGGAAGTAAATTCTCAGCCTCCTGGGAATCTTTATCAGATACAGAAACCACTTCACTCAGATATTCAGAATTACCTTCCACATCTATATCCCTCCCAAATCTTCGCAAAATAGTATTTTCTCTTCCCAAGAAAGACTAGGGTCCTATAATTTATAGAAGCAACTTCATTATTTTAAGTCATTTTGTCACAGTCAACCTCAAATTGGCTATGAGTTTCATTCATTTATTCCTTTAGCACAAATGCAGTCATCATCTACTCTTGCCAATCTTCATGGAAGAATTTCAGAACTCAAACTATTTTAGGTTCACCATCATATCACAGCACCTATCACATGACTTCCCCCATGTGTCTGTCAGCTTGTCATGCCTCGAGGATTTGTGTGTTGCTGTGATGCTGAAAGCTATGCCACCGGTATTTCAGATACCAGCAGGGCCACCCATAGTGGACAGGTTTCAGCTGAACTTCCAGACTAAGACAGACTAGGGAGAAGGACCCTGTAGCCCACTCCAGAAACAATTAGCCATTGAAGACCCCACAAACAGCAGAGAAGCACTATCACATGTAGTGCTGGAAATGAGCACCCCACCCCACCCCACTCCGCCGCCAGGCTGGAAAGCATTCAAGAAAGGATTGGGGAAGAGTTGTCTCCTCAAAGTAGAGTCGACTTTAATGACGAGAATGGAATAAAGCCTCTGGGACCTCCTTTTTCTAATGCGGCACGACTCAGAATGAGAAGAAACACAGTGCCTGCAACATTGGACTCAAGTATAAAAAGATTGTGTGCATGGCACAGTGTCGGGAGTGTTTTGTTCTGTTGTACATAAGGTCACTATGAGTCAGACTAGACTCAATGGCACCCTATAACAACTGTTCATGATTTGGCACGTGTTGTTGTTGTTGTTAGGTGCTGTTGAGTCAGGTCTGACTCATAGAGACCCTTAAGGGTTTTCAATGGCTGATTGTTTTGGGATTGCTTCAGGAGAGGATTGCCATGTCCTTCTCCCATTTTTGTGGTGCTGGGGATCAAATCGAGGTCCTCAAAGAGTGAAGTACAGCATTCTACCAAATGAGCTAAACCCCAGCCCCTGATTTGGCACATAGTAGAAAGAAAAAGATTACTAAAACCCTTCTTTACTCTAAAACTCTATGAATCCTTTGTTCTAAGTCTTAGAAGATATATCTATAGATATATATGTGTGTGTATATATATATCATATATATACATATATATGTATACATGATATCTATGTATACATATATATCATATATATGTATACACACACACACACACACACACACACACACACACACACACACATCAAAAGCTTAAAACAGAGAGTAGGAATTTCAAAAAACATTCAGTAATAAGGACCAAGCCAGGCACTGTGGAACACATCTGTAATCCAAGCTACTCAGGAGGCTGAGGCAGGAGGATCACAGGTTCAAGGCCAGAGACCAACGTGTGCAATTTAGCAAGATTCTTTCTGAAAATAAAAAAAAAAAATGTAAAGGGTCTGGGGAGTGTGGTTCCGTAGGGGAGCACTTGCCTAGTGTGTTCAAGGCCTGGGATTCAACCACCAATACTTGAGGCAGCTACGGGGAAGGCCATGTAAGAGGTAAAGTAAGGACTGGAAATGTTAGTAATACTAGGAAGAGGGAGAGATCTTGCTGTATGAGGAATAAAGCCAGGGAATGGTTTGTGCAGGAGACAGGACTTTCATGAAACTTTGAAGAGAAGGAGTCTTGGGATGGGTACAGACTTGACAAAGCTGGGAATTATTCAGAAGTAGCAGAAGAGTTCAGCTTTCAAGGGCTCCAACAGGACAGAGCTTTCTAAATTGGAAGAAAAAGCAGCTAAAGGTGAGCTGGGCACAGTAGTGCATGTCTGTAATCCCAGCACTCAGGAGCTGAGGCAGGAGGATCTGCGCATATTCAAGGTCAGCCTGGGCTATGCAGTGAGTTCCAGGATGGCCTGGGTTACACAGTAAGACCCTGAGTCAAAAAACTTTAAAAGAAATAAAGTGAGGCAGTACCTTCTAGGTATAACGTAATACTGTCTGTTCCACTCACCTTGTCAAACATTTTTTCCTAGACCTTCAGTATTACGTTGTTTTTGTTGTTAGGTGCCATTGAGTTGGTATCTGACTCACAGCAACCCTATGTACAACAGGCGAAACAGTATTGTTACTGCTTCTCTGCTATTCGTAGGGTTTTCAGTGGCTGGTTGATTTTTGGGAGTGGGTTGCCAGGTCCTTCTCCCAAGCCTACAGCACCTAGTGTTCCCACAGGTCTCCTATCCAAGTACTAACCAGGCTCCACCCTGCTTAGCTTCCGAGATCTGACAGGATTTGACCCCACAGTGGTACAGCTGCAGCCTCAGTATTACATATTGAGCTTTTAATATTTCCAAACACTCTCCTTAGAGGCTGAGAACACTGCTGTGAACAAAATGGCCAAATTCCATTGCCTCTTGGAGCCCCATCCTACTGGAGAGAACAGACAATGTAAAACATAAGTGAAATATGGAGCATGCTGGATAGTTCTAAGTACAATGGAGAAAAATAAAGCAAGGAGCAGGAATGAGTGTGGAACACACTGAAGTGGTGATTTTAAATAACTTAGCCAGGAAAGGCTTCAGTGAGAACACCATATTTGAAAGAAGACCTGAAGGCAGTGAGGGAGTGAGATTTACAGGTGAAGAACCTCAATAGCAGAGGAAGCAGCTCCTACAAAGGCCTTGAGGTAGGGGGAGGCGCAGGAGGAATAGCAAAGAGACCAGCTGGCTGGAGCCAAGGAAGAGGAGAGACTCCTAAGACAGAAGATCAAAGAGGTAACATGCCAGATTAGGGAAGACTTGAAGGCTACTGTGGTGGACGTTGAACCTCATTTGACTCATGAGGTTCCTGTCATTCACTCCCTGTTTTTATTAGTAATTTATTTTAGTTAGTGTACAAAGTAATGGGTTTCACTATGACATTTGCACACGAGCGTATCATTGTACCTAGCTCATGCTCAGTGCCATTGCCCTCTCATCGCTCCCCTCCTCCTGCTGATCCACTTTCTCCACACAAATGGCGCCCCCTTCCCCTTGCATGTCTTGCATATATATTTAACTATATATATATTTATATCTATACTCTGCCTGAGAGAAAATGTGATATTTGTCTTTCTTTCCCCTATTACCTTCTTTTATTGCCCCCTCCCCTCTTTAGTTCCCTTTCTCCTCCCAAATAATTCTACTTTCATGACATATATATTAGGTTTTTAATATATATATTATTATTGTTGCTGTTGTTGTTAGGTGCTGTCGAGTTAGTATCCAACTCATAGAGACCCTCATAGGGTTTTCAATGGCTGAGTGCTTCGGGATTGCCTTGGGAGTGGATTGCCAGGCCCTTCTCCCATTTTTGTGGTGCTGGGAATTGAACTCTGGGCCTCAGAGACTGCAGCGCAGCGCTCTACCCACTGAGCTAAATCCCAGCCCATATTATTATTAATTATTATTATTATATAATTATATATAATTATATTATATATAATAACATATAAATATTTATTATATAGTATATATAGTATATACAATATATATGGTATATATATAGTATATATATTATATGCATTATATATATTTAATTAATATATAATTATATATAAAATATATAATTATATAATTATTATACTATTATGTTATTAATAATTATAATATTTATATATAATATAATATATATATATGTTGTTGTTAGGTGCCATCATAGTCAGTACCTGAATCATCGTGATCCTACATACAACGGGCAAAACACTACTGTCAGTGCTTCTCCGCTATTCATAGGGTTTTCAATGGCAGATTGATTTTTTGGGAGTGGATTGCCAGGTCCTTCATATATTTTTTTTTCTTTTTTTTTTGTGGTACTGGGGGTTGAACCCAGGGCCTCGTGCTTGCAGGCTCTGCAAGTGCTGGACCACTGAGCTGCACCCCCAGCCCTTTTTTTTTTTTCTTTTTGAGACAGGGTCTCGCTAAGTTATGCAGACTGCCTCTGGTCTTGAACTTGCGATCCTCCTGCCTCTGCCTCCCAAGCTGCTGGGATTACAGGTGTGCACCACCGCACCCAGCAAGTTTTTAATATATATTAAAACATAGCAGCCACATATGAGAGAAAACATGCAATATTTGTCTTTCTGGGTCTAGCTTATTTCACTTAAAATGATAGTCTCTAGTTACATCCATTTTCCTGTAAATAACATAATTTCTTTCTTCTTCATGGCTGAGTAAAACTCCATTGTGTATATATACCACATTTTCCTTATCTGTTCATCTGCTGATGCCACCGAGGCCCATGCCACATCTCGAGATCGTGAATATCCCTCAATAAACATGGACGAGCAGGTTCTCTATAGCATGTTGACTTAGATTTCTCCGGGTAGGCGCCCAGGAGTGGCATCCTGTGGAGGCTGGAGCTCAGAAAGGGGACGCGGGTTGCTCAAGATTAGAGGGAGGACAGCAGAGCCAGGGCTGAAACCCAGACCTTCCTGGCCCCTCCCATTCCCCCAGACCCCACTATCCCCTGTGCACACACACAGCTGCACCTCAGCCCACACTTTAGTCCTCCAACACACCCCACCCCCACCCATCCCTACCCCATGCCTGACACACACTGTTCCCCTCTGACCAGAAAGCCCCCTACTCCTGATCTGACAGGTGCCGCTTGGGCCTCAGTTCAAACAGACAAGCTCGAGAGCCGCTCTGCTCACACCTGCTCTGCACCGCCAGGGCTCCCCTGTAATCGCAGATTTACTTGTATTGCTTTCCCTTCTTCCTCCCTCCCCGCACCCAGACTCTCTCTGTTCAGCACGTGGCCCAGGGCCCGGCATGTGGAGGGCACTCAGGAAAGGTTCCTGAAGAAATGAGAAGACTGAGGACGAAGATGTCAAAACAGGATGAACCCAGAGGGGTCTCCGGGCCTCTGCAGGGAAAGGGGAGCCAGTGGCGGCTGTGACAGAGATTTGGAGGGAGGTGTTTCCGGCTCCATTCGGGAATGAGACCCCAGTTGTTCACTGGCTGCTCCACAATCTAATCCATTTGTCATGTGACTCCTCCCACCCCGCCACCAGCAGCCTCTGGAATGAACGCTATTTGGAATAATTGGCCAAGCACTTAGAAAATGCTAAGGTTTATTTTTAAATATGATTAGGGCTGTCTCTTGCTTTCTGGAAAATCACATGTGCTCCTCAGAGATACAAAATACATCACCCCACTCTGAAAACTGATTTTCTAATCTTACCTTGCAAATTCACTGAACTGGTTTGGGAAAAGCATAACCATCCCCATTTGATGGATAGAAAAACCAAGACTAAGAGAGGATTAATGCACCATCTAGGGCCAGTAGATAGATGATGCAGGGACAGGGGCAGCTCTATTGAAATCAGATGCATGGTGTCCACTCCCTGCCCTGCCTCCCATGTGGAAATATTGCCGGTGGCACCCCCAGCTAGGAATATCTAGAGAAAGAGAGCCACTGCCATCTTGGTTTGGTGTTTTATGTGGTAGCAGAGTAACCAATTGTGCTAGCTAGGCCATAGGAAGCCATTTCTCTTTAAAACCTACTAGCAAGCTGGCAAAACTCATCCTATTTCCATGTAAATAAATGAGGATGGATTTTCCCACCTCAGCCTCCCAGGGCCAAACCAAAATTCTTTTCCTTTGCACATTTTTGATAACCTGCTCACTCTGGAATACCTCACAATTAAAGATAGTGTGCTCTGGAACTCAATAATTCATCACGGGGGAAAGAGGAGATAATTAACATTCTCTGGCTAGCTTTGGCTGAGGAAATAGCTTAGTAAGCACAAGGGCACTTGGGGGCTACGTCCATCACGAGGGTAGAATAAATACAATGGATCCCTTCGTGCACTAGACGTAAAGGGTCTGTGTCAGCCTGTTTAGCCCCAGGGCTGGCTGAGTTCAGTTCAGACCTCTGCTAAGGCAAAGGTAGCTGGCCATCCCATGGCCCGGAGCAGTGGTGGATGTAGCAGGTGAGGGATGGTGGCTCAGTACGGCTCCTTCTACAGCTTCTAGCTTTCTACAGCTTCTAGCTTTGAAGGGTCCCCCAAAGGCCACGTGCTGAAGGCTCATCGCCAGCTGATGGCATTATCAGGAGGGGGTGGAAGTTTAGGAGGGGTGCCTGGAGGAAGCAGGTCATTAAGGGCAGGCCTGTCTCTGACCCCTGTTCTCTCCCTCCCCTGCCCTCACTCTCCTTCTCTTCTGTCCACCATGAGATGAGCTGTTCTGATCCACCACGTGCTCCTTGTCATGAATGTTCTGTGTCACCACGGGCCTATAGCAATGGAGCTGGCAGACCACGGACTGACCCCTCTGGAACCCTGGGCCTGCAGGAGTCTTTCTTCCCTTGAGCTGATATTCTCAGATGTTCTGTCACAGCAACGGAAAGCAGACTAACACAAGCCTACAACTCCAGCTTCAGCTTTTCAATGTACTGGTCTCTGACCTCTGTTTTTTTTTGTTTTTTTGTTTTTTGTTTTTTTCTTCTTTTCTGATCTTCTTGATCAAGTCCTGTAACTTCAGCGAGACTTCCTTAAGTGTTCCCGCATGCAAAATGGGAAAGATGATGCAGAGCAGGCCGGGCTCCTGAAGACGGAAGCATCACCATCATTGTCACTGTTGCCAGCTTTTATGAATTCTTTGTGTTGTGTTAAGTTTTATGATATGCTAGATATACTTCGGCTGGGGTGTAGCTCAGCTGGTAGAGTGCTGCTCTGCACCCTCTGAGGCCCTGGGTTTGATCCCTAGCACCACAAAAATGAGAGTAGGACCTGACATCCCACTCCCAAAACAATCTAGAAACTGTTAGTCATTGGAAACCTGATGAATAGCAGAGAAGCACTGACATAGTGCCAGGCATGGACTGTTGCATCTCTTGTACATAGGGTCACTATGAGTCGGACCCAACTCAACTGTACCTAACAACAGATGTCCTTCACTTGCATTGTTAAGTTTGACACTTCCTGGGATTGTTGGCCACTTTTGGATCTCACAGTAAGCTAGAAATAAATTTTTTTTAAATTTGTTTCACACAGTAGGAAATAAATTAATGAAATGCACAAGCACAGGGGTTGACAGTGCAGGCAGTTAGAGAGGCTTTGGGTATATTTATGCATAACAGAACCATAAATGGGTGCTGGGATATACCTAACCTTTATGTCTGATGTCATGGGAGAAACGGTTCCTTTGTCTGTTAACCAAGATCAAAGAAGAGTACAGCATGTCTGTGCCCTCTGGGTGCTCATCCCTCAGGAACTCTCACATGCTAGGCAAGGGCTCTACGACTGAGCTGCATCCTGAGCCCCTTTTGTTTTTTGTTTGTTTGTTTGTTTTTGAGATAGTATCTCTGTAAGTTGCACAGGCTCTTTCTAGCCTTGAAGTCTCCATCTTCCTGCCTCAGCCTCTGAGCTGCTGGGATTACAGGTATATGCCACTGTGCCCAGCTAAATTCTATTTTCTTACTCTGTTGTTGTTGTTAGGTGCCGTCGGTATCCAACTCATAGCGACCCTCTTTACAACAGGGGAAACACTATTGTCAGTGCTTCTCTGCTGTTCATAGGGTTTTCAATGGCAGATTGATTTTTGGGAGGGGGTTGCCAGGTCCTTCTCCCAAGCCTGCAGCTTCTGGTGTTCCTAGGCAGTCTCCCATCCAAGTACTAACCAGGCCCGACCCTGCTTAGCTTCCGAGATCTGACGGGATCGGATGCCACAGGGCTACGGCTGCAATTGGCATTTTCTTACTCTAGGTAGTGAAAATGTGGTTACAGTTTACAATAGTGAAATAATTCCAAAAGGAATTATCCTAAACAGTCAGAGCATTTTAACCACCAATGGAAAATTGCCCCCATTTCCACCCCCATTTGGAATTAAGATTCCCTCTCATCCCATCTCAGCTCTGCCTCCCTTCAGCCTGACAGAAGGATCATCCTCCTCCAGTCTAAGACCAATCCTGAAGTCGGCACCTCACTCTGGAGTCCTGCCCCAAGATGTACTTCTCAGGGACCTAACCTCGTCCATAATTCCCCTCTCTCCTTCATCTTCAGTCACCCCACCTCTCCAGCCGGCTTCCTCATACAAGCCATCAAACTTCATCATCTCTCTCACTCTCTCATCTTTTAAAAATTGTCCTCCTTTGATCCTGCACCTCCTCCACCTCCCATCCAAGGCAGTGACCTAAGGGAATTCTTTCTGTGCCTCTACTTCCTCACCTCCTACTCTTCTCTCTCTGCATCTCAGCTGTTCCAGTCCTGCTCTGCCCTGAGCCTGCTTTCACCAATATCCCATTGGGTGGCTGGATTTGCTGGTCAGACCCAGTAGGGGTATGTCACCTGACTGGATTGCCATCACAGTGGACAGGGAAGACCTCTGTTTCAATATTCTACTCTTGGATTTCCCAACCCCAACCTTCTTTGATTTCTTTGTGTTTCTCCAGGTCCTCCTCATTTTCCTTCAAAGGCATCCCTGAAACAAGCCCTTTCTTCAGCTGTTTTCTCTCTCCACACTGTCTTCCTGGGGATACCAGGCCATCACCCAGCCCACATGCCAGTCCCACTGGTTTCTCAGTCTCCAGCCTTGATGTTTTCTCTTAGCTCCTATACATCCCACCTGATTTCCCACAAGCATCTTGAATTAGTTTTCCATCTGCCACAGTGACAAATCTCTACATACTTGTTAGCTTAAAACAGTGGAAGCTGTTAACCTTATAGTTCGGGAGGACAGAAGCCTGAAATCAGTCTCAGTGGGCTAAAATCAAGATGTCTGTTGATCTGTATCCATTTTCTTACTTTTTATCCAGCTTCAGAAGTGGCCTGCATTTCTTGGCTTATGGCCCTGAGTCACTCCAATCTCAGCTTCTGTTGTCACATTTCCTTTACTGACTCTGACTCTCCTACCTCCCCTTTTTACAAGGACCCTTGAGATTTCATCATTGAATCCACCCAGATAATCCAGAATAATTTCCCTATCTCAAAATGTGTAATTGTGGCAAAGTGCCATGAGCCATGTAAGGTGATACATTCACAGGTTCTATAAATTCGGATATGCACATCTCTGAGTGGAAATTATTCATCCTATCATAAACCCCAAACTTGGACTGTGTCCAAATCTGGAATCTTTCCATGACGATGCCTCCATCTTGATGATAAAAAACCATCTATCGCACTGGTCCAGCACAAAACATAGCACCATTGTACTCTTTTTCTCTCATTCCTACATCCAGTCAATGAGCAAATCCTTTCAATTCTCAATATTGGGCAAATAAATTCTGCGTCTGCTCTGCTACGTCTGGTACCTTGATTTGAGTCACCATCATTTCTAATCTGGATTACCACCACAGCTCTTCCCTGCTACCTCTGATTTTGACTCCTCTTACCATTCTGAATACTGTACACAGTGTTCTCTCAGAAACATGTGTTAATCTTCTCAAAGTTCCTAAAGTTTCCCCATGACTTAACAAGAGATCCAGATTCTTTAATTATCATATTGTAAGACAGTAGGAATATATATTTGGTCTTCACCCCTGGTTCCTGACACCAGAGCACCTAAAATGCTTGGAATTTCTGAGTGTTAGGAATCAGAGGAGTGTCTTGGTATTCACAGTGAACCCCTAGGAAAATGGGGGCTGGTTGTCAGAGGAACCAAGGAGACTGGTCCTTTCAACCTCAACACCTGACTTCCAAGGAGATTAAGTTCAATCTCTAATGTCAAATAATGTAATCAATCATGCCTATTAATGAAGCCTGCATAAAACTAGGTGTTCAGAGAGCTTCCAGACTGGCAAACACGTCGGGGTGCCTGAGGGTAGCATGCCCAGGGATAATCCCTCTGCCCCACACCGTGCCCTAGGCAGCTCTTCCATTTGTCTGTTCCTGAGCTGCACCCTCTGTAATGACCTGTGGTAGTAAGTTCTGTGAGCTGTTTTAGCAAAGTGTCAACCCTGAGTGGCAGATGGTGGGAACCCCTCATTTGCAGAAGGCTGGTCAGTACAGGTCTTGACCTGGGACTTAGGACTAGTATTTGAAGCAAGTGACTATTGTGAAACTAAGCCCTTAACCTCTGGGTTCTGTACAACTCCATGTAGTTATTGTGATGGTTGAATCACAGGACATTGAATTGGTATCTAGAGAGCTGGAGAATTCCTTAATGTAAGGGTAAAACCCACACATTTGGAGTTAGAAGTGTTCTGTGAGTACGGCACAGAGAAAAGTAGTTTCCTTTTTATTAATGTAACCACAAGGTCCTTCATGACCTGGCTCCCCACTTACCTTTCCAGCCTCATCTGCTCCTCTCCTCCTGTACTCTTGGACTATAACCACACGGTACACTAGTCACCCCAGACAAGGCCTTGGATGTTTGCACATACTAGCACATCTGCCCGAATTAGCTTTCCTACAAACACCTGTCACCCTTTCACCTCACCAACCTCAAGTCATTCTTCAAAACTAGTTCCATTTTCAGTTCCACCAAAACATTTCTCCCTGGGGTTGCAGATGGCAAAACCGGCCTGGATTCTTCACCCTGTCCTGTTCTGTATCCTTGCCCTTGACCCGATGGCTTAGCAAGTCCTTCCACTTCTTGTTCTGAGTTTTCCCACATGGCTTGCTTTGACCAATGAGGCTTTTATAATTTCAGACAAAGATAGGCTTTGGGGGTTTTTTGTTTTTGTTTTGTTTTTGTGGCGCTAGGGTTGGGTTTGGGTTTGTTTTGCTCTGCTTTGCCATGACTGCAGTTTCCTCATTCTGCAGTTCCTTTGGTGGCCCAGCTCTGTGCTCTGGTTTACTGAGCAATCTTCCTCAATGCTTGCCCCAGAGACTGTTTATTCAGCCAACTCAATAATTTTTATGAACTATTTAGTCATAATACTCTAACAAAAGCAACAAGTATAAAATGCACTTTTGATTTATTATTAATAAATCTCTTTCACTCTAAACTAACTAGAGTGGATTATGTTGTCAGCAGTTAGGACCTCTAGCCCACACAGAGGAGGAAAAGAAGAAAAAGAGGAGAAAAATAAGTGAGCGGGAAAACAGCAACCAAGCTGGAAGCTTATTTTCTCTTTATGGATGTCTTTATAGTATGTTAAATCCATTGGAAGATATTCATGGCATACTACACTGTAAAAATTTTGTATAATATCCAATTTTTGCAAAGAAAAAACACATACACATATATTCCTATATATGGAAGGAATATTACCCAATATGTTGGCAGCTATCATTTCTAGGTAATAGAATTATATGATATTTTCTTTCTCATTATTTTTTATTGCTAGCTCAGTTGTTGGAGTCCTTGCTTTGCATTCTCTAACACCATGGGTTCAAACTCCAGCACTGCAAAAGTGGGAGAAGGACCCAGCAACCCACTTCCGAAACAATCAGCCATTGAAAACCCTATGAATGGTAGAGAAACACTGACATAGTGCCAGGCATGGCACAGTGTGGGGGAGTGATTTTTCTGTTGTGCATAGGGTCACTATAAGTGGTACTCCACTGGATGGCACCTAACAACAACAACTATAATGAGTCCGGATAATAATAATAATAAAAACAAGTATGTCTAATTTCCTCTGGACCCCACTCTTATTTCCTGATTTGGGTTGATAATAAGTTTATTAGACACAACAGTTCTTGCAAATGGATTCAAGACATTTCAGATAAGACATCCAACCTGTCCCAACCTCTCAGGGCTGGTGTGAATTTCCAGTAAGACACTACTCTGGAAAGCGTAGAACACTACTTGGTAAATGAAGTTACTACTTCTATGACCATCCTTATCCTACTGTAATTGGATGGCTATGATTACTATTATTATCCTGCTTTAGTTATTTCTATAATTGCCATTCTTATTCCTCCAAAGTTACTCCTATGGCTGTTATCACCCTCCCTTCATAGGATTCTCTTGTGCATATTACTCTACTCTGACGTGGTGGACTGGAGAGGCTTCCCTAACCATCTTTGTGTTCTCAGCTTCTGGCACAGTGGATGGTGACTGAAATGAATGAATAAATAGAAGGACAGATGGATGAAGGATGGATAGAGACGGATAGACAGGAAGTAAAGCCATGAGTAGGTTATTGATGGTGGATAGACTGGAGGGAGGATCTTCAGGGACTTAGGTTATCAAACGCCTGGACAAGAAGGCAGAGCGTTTGGTGGAGGGTGGACAGGTGGATAAATGATGGAACCAAAGGATGAGTGAAAAGATGATTGGGTGGATGGACAGACCATGAATGGACAGACCTCAGACAGCTGCTTCCTGCTCTTCTCCCCCTCCACAGCCTGCCCTTCCTCAATCCTAAAGCGCCCCGCTATGGGGCGCTTCCTGGGAGCCCCCAGCTCATCTCTGGGTCGGATCCCGGCGGGTGGCTGCGCGGTCTTTAGCCTGGACAGCAGCTGGCCAAGGGGAGGCGCAGCCCGGGTCTCCGCCCCCGCACCGCGCTAACACCCAGCCTGGCCTCATTGACGTAGGCGGCAGTGGCGGGGCTGGAAGGAGCCCCGGGATTGAGATGCTAAAAACAGTCGGTGACTCACCGCGGCGCAGGAGCGGGCGCAGGCCAAAGGCTCCAGGTGCTCCTTGAAGCAAAGGCCGGGGAGCCTGGCCCGGCAGGAGCCCGGGGTCGCCGCTGCTCCTGCTTCGCCACCCGCCTGGGCTCCTCAACCACCTGGAGCTCCGAGCCCGCCCTTGTCTGGCAGACAGAACAGCTCACGCCCCTCCACCCCTCCGTGCGCTCCGGTGCAACTGCTCAGCCCTCAGAACAGCTCTGAGAGGTGGAGCGCGCTTATCCCTGCTTGCAGGTGGGGTACCAAGGCCAGAGAGGTCAGGGGCTTGACACAGTGACACAGCTGATATTACCACCAAATCTTTCAATACACCCTATAAGCAGCGATGCGATGGGACTGTGGCCTGGCGGGGATGGAGGGTGGGTGCGGGTGGTCCCTGCCTGCTGGAGCTGGGCGCTGGCGCTGTTTCCCCATTTGTCCAGAAGCAGTTCCCTGGCAGAACTCCCCCATCCCTTCCCACTCTACGGGCATTTCTGAGGCCAACTGTGTGCAGAGCACTGTGCAGAGGGTTAGGAAGGTGCTGAAGCAGGCTTCCTATTTGCTTATTCACCCAGTAGTTACTAGGCACCTACTCTGTGCCAGGTGAGCCAGGTAACCTTGACCCATCCCTACTTTAGAGAATCCTTCCCTCCAGGAAAGGCAGGCCAGCAAGGCTTGAGAAATGCCACATTAGAGTGGGTGCTGGGGGAGCACGGCAGACCGGAAGGGCAGACAGGAAAGACTCCACCCTGCGGGCAACTACAAAGAATGTCCTAGTGGGAGTGACTTTAAAGCCACTGCAGGGAGGATAATCATTTAGGCAGAGGGCAGTGAGAGGGAGGGAGAGGAGAGAGTTTCAGCGAAAACAGCTGGTACCTGAGTCCAGAGGTACCAGGGGAAGGAAAGATGGTTGGTTTGAGGGATGGAAATGCAGGCACTAAAGGAAGGGGGGGGGGGAGCAGAAGAGGAAGCCCGGCCATCAGAGAACCTTCTTGAGGATTTAGGACTAGCCAGAGGGCAAATGAGCTAACAATCAGCACACAGCCAGCTGTGTTTGCATAGAGAGAGAGATCAGTTCTGGTTGAACTCCACGCAGGTGGGAAAGGGAAACCAGAGAAGGCTTCCTGGTGAAGGAGATGTTTGGTTGGACCTAGTTGGTAGTTTTCTGTAGAAAGGGAAATGGGACAGCCTGGAAAATGCCATTAATGGCATAGAGCTCATTCAGGCACTTTCTTGTGGAAGGCCCCAGAGCCATGCACATTACCAAGGTTAATGCACTATCCTTCTCCCAAAGCCTGCCAGGTGGACCAAGTGACCCCGTGAGCTCCATAGGAAGGGAGTTGCTACACATTGACATTGACAACCAGAAAATAATTCACTTAATTATTTGATATTATGTATTGAGCATCAACTATATACCAGGTATTATGATTGTTGCTGTTGTTAGGTGTCATCAAGTTGGGTCTGACTCATAGCAACCCTATGCACAACAGAACAAAACACTCCCTGGCATTGTGCCATGCATGTGATCTTTTTTTATGTTTAAACCATTGTTGCAGCCAATTTGTCAATCCATCTAGTTGAGGGTTTTCCTTTTTTTCATTGACCCATTACTCTCCTAATCATGATGTCCTTCCCAGGGATTGGTCCCTCCTGACTACACGTCCAAAATACATCAAACACAGTCTAGTCATCCTTGCTTCCAAGGAGGACTCTGGTTGCACTTCTTCTAGGCCAGATCTATTGGTACTTTGGCAGTCCATGGTATATTCAATATCCATCTCCAGCACCATAATTCAAAAGCATCAATTCTTTTCCTGTCTCCTTTATTCAATGTCCAGTTCTCACAACCATATGATGCAACTAATAACATGGTATGAGTCAGGTGCACCATCATCTTCAATGTGACATCCTTACTTTTCAACACTTTAAAGAGGTCTTTTGAAACATCTCCCAATGCAATGCATCTTTTGATTTCTTGACTGCTGCTTCCGTGGGTTTTGTAGAATCAAGTAAAGCAAAATCATGGACAACCTCAATCTTTTCTCTGTTTATCATGAAGCTGCATACTGACCCAGTTGTAAGGATTTTTGTTTTGCTGATGTTGAGGCACAATCTATACTGAAGGCTGTGTTCTTTGATCATCAGTAGATGTTTCAAATCCTCTTCACTTCATCAAGCAAAGTTGTCATCTGTATAATGCATATTGTTAATGAGTCTTCCTCCAATCCTGATGCCACATTCTTCTTCATATAGTCCAGCTTCTCAGATTATTTGTTCAGCATAGAAATTGAAGAGGTACAGTGAAAGGATATAGCCCTGATGCACACCTTACTCTACTTTAAACCAGGCAGGGCTTCCTTGTTCTGTTCGAATGACTGCCTCTGGGTCAACATATAGATTCTGTATGAGTACAATTAGGTCCTCTGTTATCCCCAAACTTCCCAATGTTATCCATAAGTTCTTGTGATCCACACAGTCAAATGCCTTTGCATAGTCAATAAAACATAGATAGACATCTTTCTGATGTTCTCTGCTTTTGGCTAATATCCATCTGACATCAGCAATAATGTCTCTGGTTCCATACCCTCTTCTGAATCCTGCTTGATTTTCAGGCAGTGCCCTGTCTGCAGTCACTTTTGAATGATCTTTAGCAAAATTTTACTTGCATGTGATATGATAAGCACTAGAATCCATTAGAGAACAAAAATAAAGATGATATTCATTTTGCATGGATTAATTCTGAGAGGTAGAATATTAATGCAAAAATACATCAATGAATATGAAATTCCCCCCAAGAGGCGCCCTCAGGCACAGATGCCTGGTGCTATGAGAAGACAGAAGACTGCTCTGCTCTAGAGAGCCTGGGAATGATTTTTTAATGACGTGACCATTAAGCCAGGCTAAAGATAAGAAGGTAAAAAGGAAGGGATGGGAGAGAGAGAGAGTTGTTTAGGCAGAGGGACCAGCTCATGCAAATACCTCCAAGGGAAGAAGGGTGGTGTGCCTGGGATGGAGAATGAGAAGGATCTTGATACAAAGTAAGGCAGGTCAGCATTTAGTCTTATGAAGTACCACAACGATCAGGGATTGTATCCTGGTAACAGTGGGAAGGGGCTGGAGTTTAGCTCACTTGGTAGAGCACTGCTCTGCAGTCTCTGAGGCCCTGGGTTTTATCTCCACCACTGCAAAAATTGGAGAAGAATGTGACAATCCACTCCCAAAGCAATCCTGAAACAATCAGCCATTGAAAACCCTATGAATAGCAGAGAGGTACTGATGTAGTACCAGGTATGGCACAGTGTTTGAGAGTTGTACATAGGGTTGCTATGAGTCAGACCCAACTCCATGGCACCTAACAACAACAACAACAACAAGAAAAAAGCAATGCGGGAACTACCTGCATAGAACATAGTGCAGAAGGAATGGCTGAAAAGAAACATACAAAGAAGTTGCTCTCAGAGCCTCCCCGAAAGTTATAGATAATTCTTACAGTTCTCATTTTGTTCATCTTTGTTTGCTAAATTTTCTATAATGAAATAGATATTTATTGTATAAATAGGAGGAACAGGTTTTAAGGGTATCATATAAGCTTTATGAGTTCTCGCAGGCAATATTGAAATCATATTTGTTTATTTTTCATCCTCTTATGGAGTCAACTCAATGCCTGGCAGTAGGTGCTTAATCAAACTCAGATAAAGGCTGAAGCTGTTGGAGATAAGGGTTACGATGAGGCAGGGTGATAGAATACCAAATCTGACATTTTGTTCTGAAATGAAGTCCCAGCTCATGTGTCAAAATTACTTAGCCTTGCCAGGTGCTGTGGTAAACTCATGTAATCATAGCAACTCTGGAGGCTAAGGTCGGAGGATCACAAGTTCCAGGCCAGAAGCAGCCCGAACAACATTGCAAAACCCTATCCCAAAATAGGAAGTTAATAAAAGGGGGGCCTGCTTCCCAACGCAATGGTAGAGTACTTGCCTAGCAAGCACGAGGCCCTGGTTTCAACCTCCTGGTACTAAAGAAAAAAAAATCACTCAGTCTTGAAACAAACCCTGGGAACTGTGAACCCACTCACTGTGAGTTTCAGAGTGAGCAGTGAGCACACTCTGACTGGAGACAGCAGATTCTTCTGCACATTTTGTTCAACCCCCTTCAGAGCTCAGCCTTGCCTCAGTCCTATAGGGGAAGTAGACACAGAGGAGAATAAATGGGGACTCCTTGCCAGAGCAAATATTTTGATGCCAAATGATTTGGCAAAACCTGAGAACATGAGCTGGGGGGTCTGTGCCTCCTAACCAAATGGCACAACATATTATGATGTTTTAATATCAGGTCCTCAATCATGGAAACTGGCTTCAGCTTCGTGGAAGCTCCCTCCCAGATGGGGCATCCCACTGTTTTTGTCATCTGGAACTGTGTGAGGTTTCTTAAATGGCTCTAAGCTTCCAAACCATCCTCCATACAATGACAGCCTGTTAATTAAGTGGTGCCTTTGCAATTGCATCTGATAAATTGAGATGAGAAAGATTTATTGAGATGTGAAGAAAGTAACAAGGAGGAAGAGCTCCTCCGGGCAGAGAGGCCTGTGTGTGGGCATCATCAGGGGGCTCCAGGGGCTCAGGACAGCTATTGGGATGTGCTAAGATTCACACAGCCAGAGCTGCCTCCCCACCTCGTGGATGCCCAGCGAGACACAGCTCAGCTGTGAGGAGCATTTCAGCCACCATGCCTCGTGCATCTCTTTCCACGAGCCAGGCAGAGGAACAGAGCCTTCTAGATCTTTCTTAGGGTGACTTGTGCTTCTGGGCGATGTGCAGCTGTCAGCCACACTGCCAGGTGCTGTTTTGACTACAGTCAACAAGATTTGGGAAACAGAGCTCCAAAAAAGGTATCTGCTTTGGAAGCAACGTTCTGTGTTCTTGGAACAGCAAATGACTGGTGATAACATGCAATTAAATATAAATGCCCAGCCCCAGAACTTAACTCGGAGGGGTGGTAAGGTTTCAGGTCTGACTCGTGAGACTTGGCCTTCTCCAAAGACCAGGCAACTTTGTCCAAAACCAGCACACCAAGGAATCAAGCCTAAAGATAAATTGAGTCTTCAGTGGAGCACAGATTTCTGACAGCCACTCTCCTGCCTCCAGGAAGAAATAAATCAGCCCCAGGCTGAATAACAGGATCTGTTTTTACCAGATGACTTCTTTGTCTTTCTCACTGGTTCAATCTTAATTTAGTCAGTCACGCAGCACATATCTACTAGGTTTCTACTAGGAAGAAGGCACGCATCTAGGGATGTGGTGACAGGGCCAGGGTGCTCTGCCCTTGAGGAACATACCGTCCAGCAGGCTCCTGACTCCGTGAGCTTTGGCTTCATCTTTCCAGTCCCAAAGTCTACAGAGTGCCTGCCACTGTAGGTGCTCAGTAGATGCTTGCTGAGTGACTGCATGAACAAGTGCTAATCCCATCCTTCCTCTGCATATATTTTTACTCTGTATCTCTCTTTCCTTCTTCCTGCTGCCATTAGTGCTTATTTTTCCGGCTGTGGCACCTCTAAAGAGCAGCTATTTCTCAACTCCAGTATCTAATGCTTCATATACTTGGAAATTGTTAATGATTCACCTTTTGGCCTTGGCTGCTCCAGCTCCTTCTCTTCTTCTCCTGGTGTCTGCATCTGCTCTTGATCACCTGGAATAAGGAAAGTAATTTCTCTTGGCATCTAATGGTCCTTTCCACCCGCAAAGGTTTTCACTTATGGAAATTGAAGGACCGAATGAGAGCTCTTAACAAGCCCCAACCTCACCCAGCTGTACCTGCCCCACTACCGTCCCTAACCTTATACTCTCCCCCAACCTGATCCCCAACCTTCAAAGTCCTATGTCAGCAGATTTAGACTTTCACGATGATTCTAAAATAAGATTCAGAGCATCTCCCCTAAAACAGGCAGCACACTGACATTTAAAGTTTTTCACACTCAAGTGTAGATTATACCAGATCCTGTGCTGACAGTGGTTTATAACAGCGAGGAAAGAAAACTGGAAAACTACAGGAGAATCCAGAAAGTTTTCCCCAGCTCAGACCTATGCAGAAGCAAATATTTGACCTTAGCAGAAAGATACAGCAACAACTAAGATATTATTACTATTAATATTATTACCATTATGATGACGACTACTTCTGTTGTCTACAGCCATAGTACCCTAGCATCCAATCCTGTCAAATCTTGGATGCTAAGCAGGCTCAGATCTGGTTAGTATGTGGATAGGAGACCACCTGGGAATACTAGGTACTGTAGGCTAGGGAGGAGGTCTCAGTAACCCACTCCTGAATCAATCATCGAAAACCCTATGAATAGCAGAGAAGCACTGACAATAGTATAGGGCATGGCATACTGTCAGGGAGTATTTTGTTCTATCGTACATAGGGTCACTTTGAGTCAGACTCGACTCAACAGCACCTAACAACAACAACAGAAAACTACTATTACCATTGGTAATGGAATTTTAGAGCAAAGCCCTGGCTCAAGGAGTCCCAACAGACTGTGCTCGGCCACCTGTCCCAGCTACACCAACGGAAGAGACAAGCAGTGATGGGAAGCAGGGAAAGGAGCTGTGTTCCATGTGCACGTTGGGAAGAGCAAGCATGCCCCCCCCCACCCGCCTCCCCAGTCTGTCTGTAGAGACCTGACCTGACCTTTCTGTCTAACAGAAGAAGAACTGGGCAGGGCAGAGGTCTGCATAGCACAGCCATCATGGTCAGTGAGATCCAGGTGGGTGTCATCTCAGTTCTGGTTCAGCAAGGTGGTCCCAAGTTGTCATGATCATCGCTGAGAGAAGGAATCTGGTTCCACAAGATGATTATTCTTGTACCTGGGGTGCAGCTTTGCCATCATGAGTAATTGTCCTAGTTTCAGGGGTGCTCAGTCCTCCAAGCTTCACCATTGCTTGAGGGCATTTCCGTCCCTTGTCAAAGAGATGGGTATCAATGTGTGCTTTTCTTCCTGGAATCCATAGTGACCACAGGAGAGGATGACTCAAGAGGAAGCATTAGGAAACAAAATTGAGCCTGAGAGGGATGAAATGGAGGCAGACCAGTGACCAGGGTCCTCCTTCACTGTTAGTCACCTTGTGGGCCCAAGGCGGAGCCAATGCTTTGTAGCAAGAACAGTTTCTACGTGCCTGTCACACCATCAGTGCTGAATCTACTCTGTGACCACTAGTCCAACAAATATGTGCCACTTTCATGAAACATAAGCCTGACTATTGATTATGTTTCCCTGACTTTCCAAACTAAGCTGATCCTCCCATTTCTGTTCATTTTAAGTGTCCACAGATGTTCTCTTAAAATATTCATAAGCTGTACAGGAGGGAAAGGTTTTGATGGCCAGTAAATTAGATAAAAATGGAATTAAGAAGAAAGGATTTCTTTGAGATAATGATCTAATGGAAACGCTGCCTTCCTTCCCTGTCTTTTAACCAGCTTTTCTCCTTGCCAGGGATGGGGAGGCTCAGGTGAGCACTTGACTTTCAGGAGGATTTTGGGGAAACTGACTCACTCTCTGGCATGTGTCCAGGTGATGACCAGTGGCATCCTGAACTCCCCACCCCTGTCTTCACTGTCATGGTCACCACCAGACCCCAGAGCAGCTGTCTTGGCTGCACACCAGCTCCCCTCGCCTAAGGAAGTTGCTAAGAAACTTCTGCTCTGCCAGGTGTTCCTGCCTCTGTCCATTGCCCAGAGTATTTGCTTGGCCTCTGGTCTCCTCCCTTCTCACTTCTGTGTATGTCTTGATTCTTTGACCACAATCTGCTTGGACTTCTCCCCGCCTGCCTGATTTCCTCAGGCCTCACTGTCTTCCTTTATCACCACCAACAGTTGTGATTGTGGCTCTGGCAGAACATGGAGAAGAGGTGTGAAGGGACAACTCCTCAGACATCCCCTCGGGATGACACAGTGCAGAGGTCTGGCTGCAAACTCCTGGACGAGAAATGGGCTGCCACATGCTGCAAACAGCCCCACTTGGCACTTCCTCACCTGACTACCGCTACACCCAACCCTCCTTTTGTCCTGACTGACCAGAAATGGGCTGCCACATGCTGCAAACAGGCCACACAGCACTTCCTTGCCTGACTACCGCTATGCCTGACCCTCCTTTTCTCCTGACTGACCATCCTTGTTAAATGGAAGACATTGAGTAGAAAATGGCAAGTGTCTAGAGGACCAGAGTATTCAACTTCTTCCCTCAGCTTTGCACACAAGGAGAAATAAATTTCCCCAGAAGCTTGGAAGAGAATGTTGCTGTTTTTGTTTTTTTTTTTTCAGGTAAATTTTATTTTTAGAGTATTTTTAGGGTCACAGCAAAACTGATCAGAAAGAGCACAGATGCCCTTACATCCTCTGCCCATACGCATATACAATCTCCCTCACAATCTACATTCTCCACTGGAGCGGTACAGCTTTTACAGCTGATGAACCTACATTGGCATAGCATAAATACCCATGGTCTACAGTTTACACTAAGGTTCATTCTTATGTGGCACAATCTATGGGTTTCGATAAATGCATAATGACATTTCTCTGCCATTACAGTACCACACTGAATAGCTTCATTGACCTAAAAGTTTCCCGTACCCCATCTAGTGACCCTTCTCTCCTCACACATGCCTGGCCACCATCAATCCTTTTACTATTTCCATAGTTTTGTCTTTTCCAGAATTCCATGCAGTTGGAATCATACTCGATGTGTCCTTTTCAGATTGTTTTCTTTCAATGTCTTTTCATGTCCACAGCCATTCCACTCTGGAGTCTGATCCTGTCAGGTCTCAAAGACAAACAGGTTAGCCCTGGTTAGTCCTTGGATAGGAGACCACCTGGGAATATTGGGTGTTATATGCTTAGGAGAAAGACCCAGCAGCCAACTTCCAAAACAATCAGCCATTGAAAACCCTATGAATAGCAGAGAAGGACTCCATGGCATCTAACGACAAAAGCAACATATCCTTTCATGGCTTGCTCACTTATTTCTTTTTAGCATTTAACAATATTTTATAATCTGGATGCATCACAGTTATTTATCCATTCACCTACTGAAGGATATATTAGTTGTTTCCAAGTTTTGGTTGTTATGAATAAAGTCACTGCAAACATCTTGAGGACTTTAGGGTTTATTTTTTACCCAATTTTGACTTTTTTGATGAGTAGGGATAAGTTACAACCGACATGTATGGCTCAGTATGTAGGAAACATAGCCAACCCAATACTTCCCAAATAACTGTCCTCTACTGTCTGTAGACAAATCATTCAGGGAGCTTGTAAATGATATCAGTTTTTGAGCCCCACTCCCAAAGACTGATTCAATAGGCCCAGGAAATCTCCAGGTTTAAGAATCACAAACTTAACCTACAAAAAGAAGGAAAGGATGGAAAATTAAAACCACCTTGTGGAGAGGACTGTGAGGGAATTAGTGACCAACGTCTGAAGCTCATTTTATGGAGACATTTGTTCCTCTCTCAGCCTCTCGGGGAAATGACATGGGGGCTGAAAGAATTGTTGATATGTGTTCTCCTCCTCCATTAAAAAGAGCTAAAAAAGCCCTGGGCACCAAGATGTGAACTATTTCCTTCAGGGTAGAATGGATCCACTAAAAATAGCCTTGGAAAATATGGAGTTGTAGAAGTTCCACAAGGAAAACAAATCAGAAATAAATTTGGCACTGAAAGAAAGGAGGAAAAAGAGACAAACTGTCATAGGCTGTAGAGAAAGAGGCTCTTAGCTTGGGGACATAAAAACAGGTACATTTTTCCCACCCACAGAGCTGCTGGCTGGCATTCCTACAGAGTAAATCAGTCTCTCTAGAGGAGAAGATGAGTCAGGGAACCAGCCAGGACAGGCTGGGTTAGGTCATGATAACAAACAACCCCTCACCCCCACAGTAGCAGCAGATTAAAAGCACAAAGTCTGTTTCTCCCTCATACTGGGTGTCCAGTAGGGGTCGGGGGCCACTCTGCTCCTAGCAATCACCCAGGACCCCAGCTGACGAAGACTTCTCCACATGTTCTTCCAGGACCCCCATTGCCGAAGTCAAGAGGTGCCATGCTGTCTGGCACTGCTGATTAAATGCATCTCCCCAGAAGTGATGCACATCACTCTCCCTCACATTTCATTGGCCAGTGCCGCCACATGACCCTTGTGTTCATGTGGGATAAGAAAGCAGAATCAAAGCCAGGAGACATGGTGCATGGCTATAATTCCAGTGACTCAGGAGGCTGAGGCAGGAGGATTGAGTTCATGTTCACAGCCAGAGGCAGCCTGTGTAACTTAATAAGACCCTGTCTCAGGTAATAATTATAATAATAACAATCATGATGATGATTTAAAAGTGCCTACAGGTGCACCTCAGTGGTACAGCACTCGCCTAGCATGTGCAAGGCTCGGGATTCAACCTCTACAGGTTCAACCTGCAGAAAGAGAAAAAAAAGTAAATGTAAGAAAGCCATGTGCCCACAGAAAGAGAATGAGAATAGGTATGAACATTTCTATGGCAACTGTAGACAGGTAAGAGCCTGAGGGAGACCAGGGGAGGGACAGAGGAGGAAAGCTCCTCTGGAGCCACCAATCTGCACCTTGGGTTTTATCGTTCTCCTGACCAGCACAAAAGAGCCCCATCCAAAGTCCAAGGGCGCCCTGGCTTCCCTTCCTGCTTGCAATTAGGATAGCTTAGCATGAGTCAGGCGGATCTCTGGTCAGGTCAGGAGCATACCAGCTGTATCACCTTGCCTTGGAGAAGTCATTTCATCTCTCTGGACCACGTCAGCTGTCTAAGGTGGAAGACAGTAGTGGCTACCTGGTGGAGTAGTCATGAGGATTAGTGAGATCATACAGGAGAAGTGCTTCAGGTCAGAACTGCTCAAACTGGCTTGTGCTAGGGAACCACGTGAGGAACTTGTTCACATGCATTTCTGACTCAGCAGGTCCTAGGTAGAGCCCGAGATACTGCATTTCTATCCAGCCCCCATCTGATGCCTAAGATGCTGGTGCCTGCACCTTAAGCTGGATCAAGAAATCCCAATGGTTCTGCTGCCCTGACCTCAATGAATGGATGTTACAACTGCTTATTGGTGCAAATGCCCATGACTGATGCTTCCAGAGACAAATGCCCCATGGGTGCCTGGGGCTATGGGAAGAGGGGCCAATGTCAGGAGGCCTGGGTTGTAACTGAGCTCTGTCACGTAGCAATCATGTGGCTTGGACAAGAATGTTTCTGAACTTCTATATCTACATCTGTAAAATTTTGTTGTTGTTGTTTTGGGGTGTGAATGAGTGGGATCCAATTCAGCGACCCTATGTATAACAGAATGAAACACTACCAGATACTGTGCCATGCACATGATTTTTTAATATCTAGCCCAATGTTACAGGCACTGTTTTTTCTCATTTTGAGTTGTGCCACACCAGCAAAAGGAGGTCCCAGAGATTTGACTCCATTCCCATCATTTAGGTCAACTCTATTTTGAGGAGGCACCTCTTCCCCAGTCATTTCTTGAATGCCTTCCAGCCTGGGAGGTTCATTTTCCAGCACTATGTTTGACAGTGCTTCCTGTTATTCATAGGATTTTCAATGGCTAATTGTTTCAGGAGTGGGCTGCCGGGTCCTTCTCCCTAGTCTGTCTTAGTTTGGAAGCTCATTTGAAACCTGTCCACCATGGGTGGCCCTGCTGGTATCTGAAATACCGGTGGCATAACTTTCAGCATCACAGCAATATGCAAGCCCCCACAGCAGGACAAGCTGACAGACACGTGGGAGGTCTGTAAAATAGACATAATAATACATGCCCATCATTCCTCGTTTGCAATTCCTCAGTCCAAGAGCTCTGAAAACCACCAGTTTTTTTCATTCAGTGGGGCATTTATTCCCCTGGGGCTGAAGGCGGACCTGTATAGACAGAGGGCTAGCTGTTTATCCTCTTTGGTGACTAAGGCTATTTCACCCCAGAAATATGAATACATTTGTTGATAAGATGTTGCGGATGATTCTGTTGGGAGTGTCAGATAATGTATAATATGTGCACCATGTGACCTTTTGAAACACTAAATCAAACACATAACAACAACAAAAACCCTGAGTTCTGATACATACCTGGCCTCAAGGGTGTTGGAGAAGAAATTGTGGATCTGAAGTATCTCTTTCTCTGGTACTGGAATGCAATGAGAAAAAAAAGCATGAAAACACCTAGCACCCTACCTAGTACATGGTAAGGGCTCAACAAATTGGTGTTACTCACAAAAATATTATTTCTCCCCATGCATCTCATAGACAGGGGGAAGGGAAGGGGAGAGATGGGGTCTCTGGGCCCCCTAGACACAGCTAAGACTCAGGATTGAGATGGTCCCCATTAATTTTCAGCTGCAGGTCTGTCTTCTACTTTCTACTTTCTACTAAAAAGCAGCACAGGGAGAAGGCAGACAGCGGGAGTGCAGTCGGGGAGATGAGCAAAAGCAAGGCTTGGAGTGGGAGAGCCATGCCCTCAGCCACAGGAACTCCAGGACCAGGGCTCTTTGAGGTCCTTTCACACACAAGGTACTTTTGAAAAGTCCCTCTCCAGCCAAGGACTCTGAGGGAGGAGACGGGGTTTCCATTTCTTTTTCCACCCTTCACCTGTTGGGGGAACACAGCAATCGTTCATCTTCAGGCAATCCTGTTTCTTATGTGAAAGTAGTCGAGTCTCTACTGTGACTGCTTATAGGAAGGACACAAAGACGCCATCACAGGTGCTCATGCACTGTGGAAGGGAAAGTGTGTCCCCAGGCAGAGGGTGACTATGAGTCTGACTGAGAGAACTCAGCCAACAGAATGACATCACCCAGGGCAGCGGGTGAGCACCTTTCCTAGTCACACTCCTTGCCTCTCCTGGCCCAAGCTGGCTCTCGGCCCCCCACCTTCCCAATCAAGGCCGTCCTGATTTGGTTTTCACAAGATGTGAATGAACTGAACCATTTCAGTCCCACCGTCACTGGTAGGCAACCAAAACCAAGGCTTCAGAGACTGTTTTTTAGGCTAATGAATGGCATTATTCAAAAGAAGACAAATATTAATGGAACAGTGATTTGAGACTTCATCCTTCCCATCTCCTGTCTTTGGCTGTGTCTACAGACTTTTTGGGCTGGGATTTAGCTCAGCTGGTAGAGCATTGCTCTGCAGTCTCTGAGGTCCTGAAATTGATTCCCAGCACCACAAAAATGGGAGAAAGACATGGCAATCCACTTCTGAGGCAATCCTGAAACAATCAGCCATTGAAAACCCTGAGGATCGTTATGAGTAGGACAGGACTTTTTACCTGCAGCTGTAGCCCTATGGCATATGATCCCATCAGATCTCAGAAGCTAAGCAGGGTTGGGCCTGGTTAGTATTTGGGTGGGAGACCACCTGGGAAAACCAGGTGCTGTGGGCTTGGGAGAAGGAACTGGCAACCCACTCTCAAAAATCAATCTGCCATTGAAAACCCTACAAACAGCAGAGAAGCACTGACAATAGTGTTGTACGCAGGGTTGCTATGAGTCGGGTACCGACTTGACAGCACCTAACAACAACAAGTGGCCTTTTTGGCCAATGGCTTTCTTGCTGTTTTCATGTCCCATGTTAAGAGCACTGGCTTTGGAATCAGACAGACCAGAGTGAGAATCAATCTAGATTCTTTCACAGCCTTGCTGTGTGCTTTTAGCAAACTGCTGAACTCTCTGAGCCTCAGTGTCCTTGTCTTTAAAATGGAGATAAGTAAAGCTATCTGCATTATTGTGTGGTATAGGTATATAGGTATAGAATGCTAAATTTAATTCCTATTGTGTCTAAAATTCAATTAAATCCCTGACACTGAATACAATAGAAGGCCAGGCCCCTATATGCTGCACAAAGGTGCTAGTTCCCTTGGACACACTTAATAAAAGAGAGGGCACCAGCAGGATACAGCCTGGTTGGTCCTTGGATGGGAGACCACCTGGGAACACTGGGTGCAGTAGGCTTAGAGAAGGACCCGTCAGCCCACTCCCGAAACAATCAGCCATTGAAATCCCTATGAATAGCAGAGATGCACTGACATAGTGCTGAGCATGGCACAGTGTCAGAGTGTTTCGTTCTGTTGCACATAGAGTCACCATGAGTCAGATCCAACTTGACAGCACCTTAAAACAACAAGAGCACCAGCAAGAATAACCCCACTAAGCAGAATAAAAAATTGAAATTCAAAAGGAGTTGGAATAGGCTAGATAGAGATTCTAACAAAGGTTCCGTCTCTCCCTTGGGAACAAGGGAAGAGGAAGTCACTTAATGAGCCAGATATATTAAGAAGAGCAGCACAGCCGGCACAGTGACACACACCTATAATCTCAGAGACTCAAGAGGCAGAGGCAGGAGGATGGCAACTTTGAAGCCAGAGGCAGCCTAAATAATTTAGCAAGACTTTGTCTCAAGAAAAAAAATTAAAAAAGGGGGGGGGGCTGCGGGGTACAGCTCAGTGGTAGAACACTTGTAAAGTATGTGCGAGTCCCTGGATTCAGCCCCCTGTACCACAGAAAGAAAGATAGAAAGAAAGAAAGAAAGAAAGAAAGAAAGGAAGGAAGGAAAGAAAGAAAGAGAAATGGGGCCCAGAAAGCCACTCACAGGGATGCTCAGATGAACTAAGTTCTGCACCTCAGCTGACTAAGCCTTTGCAAAGGTGCAAAACCGAAAGATCCAGGGCTATCACCTGAGACTTGGGTCAAGAGCAGCAAGAGGACAGTGGGTGCAGTGTGGCAGGCATGTGGTGGTATTTGTGACCTCAAAGCCTGGTCGTACAGAAGCAGGAGGTAGGGTGGAGCCACACAGCATGGCAGGGTCAGGATGTGGGCTTGGTGGGGAAGAGCTTACCCGTCAGCAAGACGAAGTTGTTGGTGGCGGGAGTTTCCATGGGCCAAGGAGAGCCACGGCAGACAGTAGCTCTTATGATCTGTTGGGCCCCCAGTGTAAAAGCTGTGACAGAGAGGAAACCCAGAGCAGGTGTGGAGGCAGGTCCTGGAGGTCAGCTGAAGGTTCCCTCAGGGCCTCTGGGAATCACTTGTGTGCCCATGTGACCCAGCAAGAGGGAATCTGTCGCATGGAGAACGCAGATGGCCTTTCCCAACATGCCCATAGAAAGTCCTTTATTCCTTATTCCCTGCCCCTACCCTGACTGAGATCTCAAGCAGAGACAGGGAAGAAAGTTAGATGCAAGTGAAAAAAGAGACTACTCCCTGACCCCAGCTGAAATCCATTGCAAATCCGGAGGCAAGAGCAGGAGGGGCTCTAACTGGATGGGAGCTGGAAGTTTTGGTACAGCCTCAAGGAAGCCATTTCATACCTGAAGTTAAGTGTGAATGGGTGAAGCAGTGCTGACAAAGTGAGTATGGATCTGTCCAAGGTGTCTTCAGAGGCTGCAGGAAGGCTCAGGGCATTTAGGAAGTGCCGCATTGGAAGGGAAAATGCTATCCATTTCCTATCTGTGCTCCACTGAGCTCAGCTCACCTAGGAAACTGGCTCCATATATCAAGTGCTGACCTCTGGAACTGGTGCACAGCCGGTTGCCAGATGACAGAGGTTACTACCATTCTTTCTTACCATAATTTCCATTGCAAACTGATTTAGACTTAGTCAATGTACCGAAATACAATACTCAGTAAATGAGAGGATGGAGGGATTTCTTACTCTGCTAAAAAAAAAAAAAAAAAAAAATCATGGTGCATTAGCCACAGAAAGGCCATGTAGAGGTCCAAGGCGGCTGATCACCTTCCCACTGCCTGGTTAAGGCATAACAGACATCAGGTGCTGGCCTCCATGAGAACAGCCCCTGCGTGCTGGGGGCCTTCTTTCCTGTTCTCTGTCAAAGTTGGCCTGGCCTGGCCAAGGACTCTTTTCCTTTGGGTCCCATTCTCTGCTTTCCTAGCAGGTCTGATATACCAGCTGTTTGTTGAATATCTGCAAGAGGCCAAGGCTCAAGTTGGAATCTTTCTTCTGATGTTTACCACTGAGGTGTCCTGGCCAATTACCCCCTTCTCCCTTGGCGTCTACATTGCCATCTGTGGAATGAGAATGATGGGGCCCACCTATATCTCTCACAGAATTATTCTAGGGTCCACCTATAGTTATAGGCATGGGAGGGCCTGGAAAAGTTTAAAGCATCTCGTAAACAGTTGTCCACGACTCCCTGAAGATAATGCCTTCATTCAGTACATCCAGATTCCACTGTGCATGTGGGGAGGTTGGACCTCAATGTACATTGGAAGTGGGAAATCCAACATAACAGGATCTCTGTGAAGCATATTTTTGATAGACCTCAATGTGTTTCACCAACTGTTTAAAGATCTAGTTATGGGCAGGTGCAGTGGCCCATACCTGGAATCCCAGTGAATGGGAGGTTGAGGCAGGAGGATCACAGGTTCAAGGCCAGAGGTAGTCTTTCCAATTTAGAGAGACCTTGTCTCAAGATAA
>VMDO01003044.1:0-30393 GCA_007922755.1 Pedetes capensis
AAGGAAAAAAAAGAGGCAAATCTCACATATGCACTCTCCCAAACACTAATAAAAACACTTGTAGTCGGGTGCGGTGGTGCACACCTGCAATCCCAGCGGCGTGGGGTTTGGAGGTAGGAGGGACACAAGCCCGATTTCTGTGCAACCCAATTAGATCCTGTCTCAAAAAGCAAAAAAAAAAAAAAAAGGGGGGGGGTCCTGAGGTGCAGCGCAGCAGTCCAGCACCTACCAAACAAGCAGGCACAGAGCACTGAATTCAAACCCCCATAGAAGGAAAGAAAAGAAGAAAAGAAAAAAAATTATAGTACTAATAAAATTAAGATAAAAATTTTAAAAAAGTAAAATACAAAAAGCGAAAAAAATAGAATAAAATATAAAATTCCAGACCTCACGCATAGACTCTCCCCCATACATATAACAACTCTTGCAGTCAGGTGCAGTGAAGGATGCCTGGAATCCCTGTGACTTGCGGAATGGGGGCAGGAGGGTCTCAAGCCCAAAATCTGTGCAGCCCAACAAGAGCCTATCTCAAAAAGCAAAAAATGTATGGGCTGGGGCCACAGAGTGTCAGTCCAGTTTCCACAAAGGAAGCAGGCTCAAGACCCTGTTAACAGTAAAAACATATTGTCTTGAGGATGGAGTTCGACCAGGTGGATTCTATAATGCAGGGTGCAATGTTCCCGATAGAGCTCAGGGTGGCAGTATTTCCACACAATCCGCAGTAACCATCGGTCTCATTGGGTCCATATAGCCAAGCTCTTCATAACAATCTGGATTTAATTGGGGCCCCGAGTGCCCAAAGAGACTGTTCCATGAAACACTTGCGACTACTGTACTGTTCGAGAGGCAGTGGAACCTGTGGGGTCTTCCCTGAAGTTCTCCCTGTCCCACGTAGATCGGGCGCCAATTCCCCAAATCAGAGATTTCGTCCCCACAGCCTTGTGTGCTGCGGTTGCGCTCGGAACTTCTCCACCAGAGGCGAGCTGCTCTGGCAGTTTCCGCCGAAAAGGAGCTCCCCAGCCCTGCGTGACTTAGCCGCCTCCACAAGCCCCAGACCTCTCCGCAGCACAGTGGGGTGATTTGGGCTCACCTCTGATGTGTCTGGGATCCGGGCATATGTGTGCCCAATTTTCTGTGGAGTTTGCGACCGTAGGCCTGACCCGCCGCAACAGAAGGGAGGAGCTGCGTCTTAGCTCTAGACACGGATCGCTGGCACCGGCTTCCCCGTTCGCTCCGCGGCCGCTATGGAGGACGTTTGTGGGCCCCCTTGTGATGACTCACCTAGGATCTGCAGTCTGTGTCCCGCAGGCGTGGTGAGAGTGTACTGCCAAGGTTGCACTCCATGTTGGGTCCGGGACCGTGGGTGCTTGTGCGCAAAATCCCCTCCAAGTCTCTGGGATTCTATCCTCTGTCTGTGTGATGGCGAAATGGCGGCGGTCCTGCTGCTGGCCACTGTGTAGCTCCTCTGAAGCCTAATCCTTGATTTCAGTGCACGCCTAGTTTCATTCTCTATCTCTCAAACTAAATTATCTCTGTTTCTATTTATTCAATTTGATTTTTAAACCCCTAATCAAGGCTTCTTATTGCTCCGGAACAGAAGGTGTGTGTTATCTGTCCGCCATCTTGACTCCCAGCCTGGCATGATTATTCTTTATTAACACATTGACAAAGTCCAGCAGTGGATCTACTACCATAATTTTAAGGTAACAATGACCATAAAGGATATTTTTAAGTATCTGCAATAATATCTTAAATGCCTATGACATGAAAATAGCTATGATTTCTATTTATGACATTGATACCAATACTGTTAATTTGACTGTAGTTTGTTGTCTATATTTATAATTGAAGGAAGTGCTACATAGTGGTTCAGTGTTAATGAAAACAAAAGTCTTCCTTCTTCCCATTCATAGACTTGCTGAACTTTATCCATCTACTCCTTGAAAATCAGTGGGTGCCAGGTTAAGATCTTCTACTCTACATAATTCCTACTCATTTTTCAAAGTTCAACTGCAACATTATTTCTTCTATAGAACTTTACCATTCCTTCCCCAGGTCGAGTTAGTTGCCATTCTTCTGTGCCTCAAGAGTACCCCACAACCTCTCCAACATGGCAATTAGCACTCCACAAGGTCTACATCAACTTACTTGCCTGTCCATCCTACAAGAGCCCACATTTCCAAGCATATGGGTCATGCCTTATAGGACCAACACCTAGCACAATATCTGGTAGGCACTCACTAGGCATTTGAAAGGGATAAGGAAGGAATATTCAAAGACAAGGGAGCTATAGGTGACAGGCTATGATTTTGAAGACAAAAAATTAAAGTCAGTAGCTTGAGTCTTGCTTGAGTCAAATTTTCTACCAGTGACACCTTTATATCCCAGGTAGTGCCACATGGACCTGTACTACTTCCCTTTCAGTGCAGCTCTCAAGTTATAACCTCTTAAAATTCATAAGCCCATATTAATGACTGGCTAATATTAATATCCGGGTTCAGATCCGGGGTTTTTGGGTAGGCTGTCATTTGTACAGACAAGAGGAAGTGTCATTATGGGCATGGACACAAAGGGTTTCCCTGATCTTTTAAGGATTTTATCAGTCAAATCTTAAGAGACAGGAAAAATGACTTTAATGTTAGGGCACATATATAATGTTTAAGTCCTCCCTAATACTTTATGTACTTGAAAATCATTATAAATATTACTTTGAAAAATAGAACAGTATTGTCAGTGCTTCTCTGCTATTCTTAGGGTTTTCAATGGCAGATTGATTTTTGGGAGTGGATTGCTTGGTCCTTCTCCCAAGCCTATAGCACTTGGTGTTCCCTGGCAGTCTCCTATCCAAGTACTAACCAGGCCTGACCCTGCTTAGCTTCCATGATCTGACGGGATCAGATGCCACAATGCTATGCCTGCAGGCTTCTCAATATTAATATTACATAAAAACCAGGACTTACTCATGCATACCAACTTAATTTCGTATACACCTCTTCCTTCCCAGTAATAAATACTTGCCATTTTTACCCAAATGAATGTATATTCACATGCCAATGTGAGGGTGCATATTTCTTGTGTACAAGTTGATTTTGATCTGTAGTGAACTTGTTTATTACATGAGGAAGAAGATAGAAATCAAAATAGTGACAAAATTGGAAAAAGAGTATAGCCATTTTTATTTAAGTAGCTGTCTTCTATTTAATAGTCTTGTGTATGAGTGCATGTTGAACCTGAGTCTTTGACTAGCTGTTCAATGGCATTCAATACACCCCTTACTGAAATACACTAGCTAACTTCACAAATTTGAGTTATTGAACTAAATCTGATTTATATCAAGTTCTAAAATCTTAACTTGGATAAGGCCGGGATTTAGCTCAGTTTGTAGAGTGCTGCTAGGTTCAATCTCTAGCACCACAAAAAATGGAAGGACCTGGCAGCCTACTCCCAATACAATCCTGAAACAAATCAGCCATTGAAAACCCTGTGAATAGCAAAAAAGCACTGACATAGTGCTGGGCATGGCACAGTGTCTGAAAGTGTTTTGTGTGTTGTATGTAGAGCTGCCATGAGTCAGACCTGACTTGATGGCACCTAACAACAGCAACTTGGATAAAGTTCATTTCATCTCATCTTTTGATAAGACACTGACCCATGTGCTCTGTGTCTATACTGCAAATGGTAGCTTATCAAGGTCATTGGTTGTGGGGCGTCACCCTGCCACTGGACTTGCTCCAGCCATGAGTGGGAACCAGCAGCCAAAGACCTGTCTTCTGCTGAGGGGGAGCCAAGCACCTAAGAGCGATGCCACCCAGAAAGGAGGCTTATGCCCACGGCTGCTCTGAGAAGCCTTGAGAAAGGCAAGCTCAGAGGCTTCTGCCCACGGCAGCTCCTTGCTTCTTTTCTTCCCAATGAAGACTCCGAGTGTTCTGCTCCAACAGCTCTTTATTTCTTCCTTGTCTGTCCTGGTCGATGGAATAGACCCAAACTGCTCCGTGTACTGCCCTTATATACTCTTCTGGGGCTCGCCGGAGACCAATCAGAGGCAGTCACCCCACATGGGTTTCAGCCAATCAGAGGGGATATTCAAATTTGGTTTTGTAAAAGTAGCCAATCAGGGGTGGTTCCAGAACAGTCCAATCAGGAGCTGTTCTGGGGTTTGGAAACAGCCAATCGGTGTCAAGGGGTCTGAGGCAAGGGAATAGATGCCAGTGCCATCTTGGGGAGCTCGATGACCCTGAGTTCCCGGATGTAGGGCAAAGGTAACTGCCTGGGGAACAAACCTCAGTCCTCCAAGGGGCCTAGATAGGCCCCAGGGCAAACTGCCTCTCTAGGCAGTGCCCTACAATTGGTAAGTATCCAGGCACCAGATGTTAAATGTTCTTCTGGTCCTGACCCTGGTTTCAGGATTCACTAGAAAGTTGAAAAGCAGTGTTGAGTCCTCCTTCCTCCTAGCATTCCTAAATGGAATATTGGTGAAACACAGAAAAAAAATTAGACAGTGACTATTACAATAGATAAAAGTAGCTTGCTGGAAATATGGGTCATGAAATTGATCTCAAAGGATCAGTCCATATTCATCTTCTGAAAGAAAGTTGCATAGAGCCTTAACTGATATTCTTATATTTACATTTCTAAAGTTTTATGACTTATGTATGCTCTCTTATCTGCTTCTCTCTGATTTCATCTTAGGTTCCTCTCATTCCTGTTCTCCTTACTCTTGAAAATGTACTTTCAGTTTACTACTCCCCTAAATCTATTGATTTTATATAAAACTCTTGTACTCTTCAGAAGTAGAGTCTACCTCAACCTAAAAAGTGAGAAATATTTTGAGAGGAGACAAATTGATCTAGGTGCACACAGAAAAACATTTGCCAGGACTTTTTTTTTTTACAAGTAAATATAGACATTCTTAGTGGAAATAGTAATTTTAGTATTACTGTAAGAATTGCATATTTATTATCACCCTTATGAAATGCAGTGCACATCTTTTGCAAGCAGAAGGGAAACTATGGCTCTGGGAACACAATTCCAACAAGGAGAAGAAAGACAGCTTAAATACTATACTATGTTTTATATTACTTCTGTTGTTTTTGTTGTTAGGTGCCATCAAGTCACATAGTATAGTTTAAAAGAAACCATGAAACCAAACAGTTTAAAAGAAACCAAGAAAAATCTTAGAATGTTTTCAAAATCATAGCTTAAAATAAAGAAGTTTCACTAAATCAATTTGCTTATGAATTTACTAATCAACAGAAATTATTTTCAGTAATCCACATTTTAAAGTTTACTTCAAATTTTTAAATACTTTATACACAGAAAAAGGTGTTCTCAGTAATTATCACTTATTAAAATGGAACCCCTCTCCCTAATGGTAGAATCCTCTGTGGAGAAAGAAGAAATGAAAGAATGCAGAGGATAACAGTGACAGAAGCAGGAGGCAGCTTTGGGGATAGATAAAGGACAAGTCATTCCAGACAAATGTGATCACTCTTTTAAATAGCATTATGAGATTAATGGATGAAGGGAATACACTAGAGGTAATATATATGGATTTTACTAAAGCATTTGATACACTGCTCCATGAATTTTTACTTACAAAATTAATTCAAATTGAGTAAAAAATGTGCCTGGTCACATAGATTGAAAATTGGTTGAAGGACTATAAACAAAGAACAGTGATAAATGTCAGGCCCTTATATTTAGGTGGGAGATGGTATCCACTGCATCTGTGAGAACTAGTGCCCACTTTGGTATCCAATAATCACTTCATTAATGACCTGGGGAAGATGGAAGAAATTACAGAATTCATTGACTTAGGAGGTGTCAGGAGTCAAGGTACAGTTAGAACATAAAAAGTTAAAAATTTAATATAAGTCATACTTAACCCTTTTTAATGATTAAAAGTAGAACAGAGGATTACTAGGGAAATAAGTTACATACCATTTTTCATTTTAATTATTAAAACACTGGGGAAGGTTCTGTTAAAATCAAGCTGTTGTTACATAGTTAGAATCTGAAATGCTATGTTCTGTGTGCTCCAACTTTAAAATCATCCAAAGACATTCAGTGAAATGCTCATAGGGCAGAGGGAACTGATTCATAAAGAAAGAATTTACATTGGTGGTGTAATGGTGAGCATAGCTGCCTTCTAAGAAAGAATTTTTTTCCACTTAAGTGAATAGGTATTAGGGTAGAAGTCATTTCTTCAAATATGTGATGAAGACAGGGAAAATAATCATCTTAAGTGAATTTTAGCCTATAGAAGTCTTTGGTTTTTAGTTTTTGGTTTGGGGGGGGTTGTTTTTTTGGGGGGATTGGGTTTTTTAATCTTGGGTTGTTTTTTTGAGGCAGGGTCTTACCATATAGCCCTGGCTGGCCTGAAACTTGCTATGTAGACTGGGCTGGCCTCGAACTTGTGGTGATCCTCCTGCCTCCTGACTGCTGGGATGACAGATATGTGCTATCACAACTGGCCAAGAATCTTTCTGATAAAAAAAGTCCCAAATACCATTTTCATAAATTTCAGACCATCCTTAATATTGTATCTGATTTTATTGTTGGAAATTTTTAAATCATAAAATTTCATTGTTTAGAAGCAGAAGGGACTGTTAAAAAGTGGACTGGATAAACTTTTATTTTTCTTTTAAAGAGAGTAGGATCTTATTTATGATCAAAGCCTTTTTGTACTCACCATCTCATCTTTGCCACACTGTGGAGGAGGTATTATTGTCCCTCAGTTACAGATGTGGAAACTGAGTCTCATAGAGAATAAATGACTTACATTTTGCCATTAATAAATAACAAGGGTGTTTTACTAATGCCCAAATTTTATGGATACCTTGTCTTGAGGTCTTTCCACTAAACAGCACTATTTCTCATGTATATTCCACTTAAGAGACTATCTCAGAAACCTTATACTAGGGTCTTACCTTGACTTTAAATTCATCCTCTGCTGAATTAGATAATGTAATGGAAGACACCTGGTATGGGATCTGGGACACAAAAGGTGCCTTTTAGTGTTTTGTTCATTTTCTTGCCTTTACCCTATTTATAATTTCTTCAGTCAGCAATTTCTAAGCACTAATAGGTAGTAGGCACTGTCCAGTTGGGAAGGTCAGTCATCTTAGTCCTCCTTTTTAAGTACATGTCTTCCAGATTAGACCAGAACCTCCATGAGAAAAGACACATGTGTCTGTCTATTTGTATTATTTCTCCAACACCTAGCATGTAATCAAATAATGACTGTCTGTCACCTCATTCCTTCAAAGTTCTGTTGAGTTTTGGCCAGGCTAAAGCCTTGTGTGTCCATTTCATTCCTACACACAGCAGCAAATAAAATGACCCATAACCCCTTATACACACTGAAAGAGTGAAAGAAAGTCTTGTATAGGGGCATAAGGAACATACCTAGCGACTACTCTTGACAAATTGTTTTTTCCTTCCTCCTTTCTCATTTTTTTTCTCTTTGTCTTTCGTCAAATCACCCCTGAGGCCTGTATCACCATGCCTCATAACATGTTAAGCAGGATATGAAGGCACTTAGCTGTGGTGGTGGGGGGGGGGGCTTCATCTATGGATAGAAGACAGACCTTCTCTTGTGCCTAAGGAGAGACAAGAACTTGTAACTTTGGAGCTTTTTCATAGTCTGCTTTCCTGTAAATTTAGAATGAGACTAAAGTAGGGGAGAGCTCAGATTACAGAAAATCTTCAAACATTTTTAGTGAATAGGCCAAGTCTAAGGACACATAAAAGAGCACATAGCTCAGGTAGTGATATACAACATAGACGCTCCCATGCGTAATACTGTTCCCAAAGTAAAGACCCACTCAGTGCCACCCTTTCCTGCTGTGGCCTCTCCTACTGTGTTCCTGGCTAGTTCATATTCATATAAAACAAAGACAAATGCACATATCCTGACAGGGAATATTCTACATCACAGGTGTTTCTACCCACAATTGAATTAGTTGCGTTATTTTCAGAAAGAATACTTTTGTCATTTCCAACCCTCTTCTGCATTAAGCTTATTGCAGTTTGGTGAGTGCACCTGAAATCTTCAGTGACGTGTCAGGTGTAATTTAGCACTTGGAGATGAATTATAGGATTGCCCTGTAGGCTTAGCCCTGCCTGTCAAATAGGTCTTTGCCTTATAGTGAACTCTTTAGGTGAATGAATCAGTATTTGGCATATCAGCATTTCATAGAGCCTCCATGCTAATGTCTTTTTGAAATGAAACTGAGAAAGCTGTTAACCTCAGTTAGCTGGGTGTCCCCTCTTTGACCGGGATAAATCATCAATGTAGAGGCTGAGAATTCTGTTTTTACTGCTTTGGGGAATGAGAGCTGAGGCTGTGGGAAAGTCAATGGAAGGGGCCTCCAAATCTCAGGAAACTAAATAAGGATTTGTATTTCCTTTAAAAAGGAGAGATAAATGTTACTTCTACTTGACCCCTGAAATAATTATTCTAAAGTATTTTGTATAACTTTATTCAATTAAATGGCATATCCTTACCTTCTTTCCTTGATATTCTTCTATTCTTCTCCTCTCTCTTTCTCTCTCTCTCTCTCTCTCTCTCTCTCTCTCTCTCTCTCTCTCTCTCTCTCCCCCTCTCTCCCTCCTTCCCTCTCTCCCTCCTTCCCTCTCTCCCTCCTTCCCTCCTTCCCTCCCTCCTTCCCTTCCTCCCTTCCCGCCTTCCTTCCCTCCTACTCTCCCTCCTTCTGTCTCTCCTGTATGTGTGGGAAAACTCCTGGAATATCTCACAACTGAAAACCTGATCGTAACTGCCAAGGTAGCTATTGTCAGCCAACTGGGAATTCTTTACCACTTCTTAAACATTTTTTCAAAGGTTCAGATTCAAACAATATCCCTATGAAGTCTTTACCTCAACTTTGTGAAGCAAGAGTCATTATTTCTGGTTTTGCATTTGAACACATAGGGTGGAGAGAAGTTAAGGGAGTGACAAAGTTTAGGGTGAAGCCCAGAATTTCTTTCATCTGTGCACAGTAGTTATTGTGCAACCTGCAACCAGATGGTTTGTAAGGCACTGGAAGTCTTTCTTCTAAAACCAGTGCACATAGAAGATTTGTGACCTAGGCATACAGGCTCCTTTTCTGCCCTAAAGGGTCTGGATTTCCTTCTTCATTTGTTCCAAAGAGAAGGTGGTCTATCATTACTTAACATTTTAGCCCTTGGTATTTGCAATTGACTGTACAATTGCTTGTATTAGCTCCGATGTTCATTTTACTCCATTTCTCACTTTGCCTTCTTGAGCTTTCTGCATTGGAAAAGGAGTAGATGACTGAAGTTATGGCACAACTTTGAGTGCTCAAGATACACATGGAGCAAGATGCTAGAAGAATTCTCAACCAGAGGGGAAAAAGACTAAGGTAAGGAGGCTGCAAGGTTTTTTTGAATAATTATGGATTTGTGATAAAATTTACTCTCCACAATTTCCTACATCCTAGAAAAATAAAAAATAGGAAAAGCATAAATTATAAAAAGGGAACAGAAGGCTCATATGCATGTAAGTGTCAGGCTTGAAAAAGGAGTTTTGTTGTTTGCTCCTTTCTCTCTTGGTAGGAAGAGGATCAGAATGGGAAGAGGACTGGCTTATATTGACAGAATTTAATATCAGTAGGATACAAGATCCAAAGGTTTGAGAACCACCAGAAGGATTCAACTGTATCATTTTACAAAAGTGAAACTGAAGCTCAGAAGTGTTAACTAGTTTTCCCAAGGCCACAAAGCTTGTTAAGTTGAAGAATTAGGACTTGAACATAAATCTTCTGGTGAGAAGTCTCTATTCTTTAAGACATCTGAGATGGTCTAGAGCAGCAGTACCCAACTTTTTTGGCACGAGGGACTAGTTTCATGGAAGACAGTTTTTCCATGGAGCTCAGGCAGTAATGCAAGTGATGAGGAGGAGCTATAAATACAGATGAAGTTTGCTAGTTCACCGCCTCTCACCTCCTGCTGTGTGGCCCAGTTGCAGGCCTGTCCATGGCCTAGGGGTTTGAGATCTCTGGCCTAGAGGACTTCCCATACTTCCTTGGAACTCCCAAGTGGCAATCCCAAAGGAAATAAAAGAAAATGACCCCTCAGTTTACTCAGTTTTGATAGAAGAACTTTATGATAGGCCTATATTTCATTTTCATTTACCCGTGCCCAGCTCCCACTCACTCACAACCATGAAATCACATCCTCCACTAGTTTTCCCTGACCTCCACAGATAAATTTAACCATGGGTGAATGTAGTGTGTATTCATATTACATCTATAACTTTGATCATACCTCTGTAGTTGTACTTATCACTCATATTGTAATTTATTTGTTCATGGGTTTCTTATTCTAATACGCTGTGAATTTCATGAAAACTAACCTCAGCACTCTCTCAATCTACCATTGTAGCCAGAAAAGAGAAGGCACCCCACAAAAGTTAGTTGAATTGAGTGTCATTTGCTCTCAAACAAACTGAATGGGTCAGATAATTCTGAGTTTCACGTAATCTGGCAATGGTGAAGATCTCTTGGGCCTCATGTTGAAGTTTGAAAGTTTATAACAGCTTTTTACATCCCTTTGACCTCTCTTTAAAAATTGATCAAAATAAACAATGGTTTATGCCATGCATGATGGCACACACCTGTAATCCCAGCTGCAAGAGAGCCTGAAACAGAAGGATCACCGGTTTGAGGCCAGAGGCAGCCTGTGCAACTTTGCAAAACCCTGTCTCAAAATAAAAAATAAAAAAAGAGCTGGAGGTGCAGCTCAGTGACAGAGAACTTGTCTACCATGTGTGAAGGGTTGGGTTCAACCGCCTAGTACTGAAAAAAAAATGTGCAAGTCTTTTCTAGTACTTGTGAATAATTAAATAGTATTTGACTATTTGCAGTGATTTGCAGATTCCCAGTTGTATTGTCTCTCCTTATAAATACACTAAAATTCGGATTATATTAGTTTTATTTCTTTTCTCTTTTTCATGTCTTTTTTCTTTTTTCACTCCTGATTTTCTCCCTCCTTCCTTCCTGTCTTCCTTCCTTCGTTCCTTCTTTTCTTTTCTTTCCTTTTCTTTCTTTCACAGGGTCTTGCTATATATCCCAGGTGGCCTCAAACTTGTGATCCTCTTTCTTCAGCTCAGCTTCCCAACTGATGAGATTACAAGCATATACCACTGTGGCCAGCTATTATTTATTATTCTTTAATGACAGTGAACCAATTTTTCATAAATCTTTCCACTTTTTTTTTGTATTTTCAGAAACACAGGTATATACAGAACCAGCATTAACTTCCCAAATGGTAGAGATATAAAGAAGTGCTGCTATTTGATTTCACTCTTTTAGGAGCTACACTGATAGTAGGAGATTATTTACTTTTGAACCCATTCAAAGGCATATTCTAGTTTTCCAATTTGAATATCAAAATTAAATTCAACAGAATTTAATGTGTTCATTACCCAAATGTTAATTTGATCTTCAGCATGTTAGTGGGAGAGAAATTCCTCACATCAAAAGTCTCTCCACTAAACGTTTAAAAAATGCATTCATACTGCATTGTTGTTGTTAGGTGCTGTCAAATTAGTATCCGACTTATAGCAACCTACAACAGGTGAAACACTATTGTCAGTGCTTCCCTGCTGTTCATAGGGTTTTCATTGGGGGATTGATTTTTGTGAGTGGGTTGCCAGGTCCATCTCCCAAGCTTACAGCCCCTGGTGTTCCCCAGTGGTCTCCCATCCAAGTACTAAGCAGCCCTGACCCTGCTTAGCTTCAGAGATCTGATGAGATCAGGTGCCACAGGGCTATGGCTGCAGGCCATAGTACATTAAGATTGTTTAAAATGGATGTCTTCCCCTGTTCTGTATCAAAAAAACAACTTGGATCACAATTGATTCACATTTTCATCCTGAATGGGGAATTTATGAAGTATTCTATAAAAAGAGGAGGTAGATGTGGCGTGAAAACTTAAATCCACAAATAATCCTCACATCCAGCATTTCAGCTAATAATTTTAAACCCCCTCAACCTTCACTTTATCAGAGCTGTCTTAACAAAGAGTAGAGGTGACAAAATGAGCCGCATCTTTTTGGATTCCCTTGGCTTTACCTTGAACATGAAAGGGCCGAAGCAAAGCAAGGAAAGATAGGAAGGAAAATAAGAGAAAACCCACAATTTGTATAGAACATTAATCACTGAGATTTTATTATATTCACAAAAATTAATAACTATCCCAGGTCTCTTACCATCACCAAGGGCAGAGGAGAGAGGTTTTCCTACCGTGCTTCCCTTATCCTACAAGAAAAATCTCTGTTGAGAGGCAAATCTCATAGTGTTCTGTCCATTTTCCACACAGTGTATGCTGGGGAAATAGTTCTCCCAAAGGAACTCTAAATTCCTCCTGATTTGGTTTTAGCAGAGGGACTGAAATCAGTCTTTCCTAAGCATTTCTCAGGGGAAGGGGGCAAAAAGAAAATTCTTTGCCTGATTGACAATGTTGTTGGACCTAAATGGAGGCTAGGAATCAGCCAGAATTTTTCTCTTTCTCTTTGGGACTTTACTAAGATCAGGGGCTGGCAAACTATAGCCCATGGGCCATTTTTGTAGATAAAGTTTTATTGAAGCTCAGCCACACTTATCATTTCCATATTGTCACTGGCTTATTTCACACTACTATAACAAATTGAGTAGCTGTCACAGAGATCATATGGCCTGTAAAATCTAAGATATTTACTCTCTGATCCCTCTCAGAAAAAAATGTTGACCTCTGTTAATATCATCAACCCTAAGCAAAGAGATGAGAAATCTAAATGAAAGCACAGATCTCAATAAAGAGTTTATTTCAAATTTCATTTAGAGCCAGCAATTAGAATGTAACATGTTTGTAATAAATAGAAAATCCTTTCAATCAGTTGGGACCTCATTCAGTTGCAAATAATAAAAACAATAGTAGACTAAATAGGCTTTGTTTCCTTTACATAAGAAGTCTAGATAGCATTTACTTAGCCTCTAAGAGTATCATCAAAGAACTAGGCTTATTCTATCAATGAAACCAGAGCAAAAGATAATGAGATTCTTGGCTTTTTCTTCACATTATTTATAGATAGGTGCTATGGCATCAACCATCAGATCTGTACTAAAGGAATGAAGAAGAGAGAAGGGAAAAGGTTCATGCCTATTCTTTAGGCAAAATTCTTTATGCCTATTCTTTTATACCTGGAAATGAGCAGTTTTCTCGGAAGCCTCCTGCAGCAGACATCTGCTTACATCTCCCAGGCACAGTGTGCTATGAGGCTAAAGAAGCAAATATTTACTCCTCCACTTTCTTTGGGGAAGGCTGCCAAAGACACAGAGTTTGGAATGGCTTTGGGATAGCCAGTCACCCATGTTTTCCATACACTTATTTTTCTCATTTTAGGTGTATAGGCACAGAGGGAATGATCACCAAATACTTAGTAAGTGGCCAAATATACAGATGGTTAAATTGATTATTTCTTTTCTTCTATATCAAAGAAATTATATCTAGATAGGAACTGCAAATCTTTATATAAAGATATTCCCACAGGTCTTCTGAAGACATAATTGAGAAGAGCAGGAGCTAGGATAGGTAAATGCTCTGGGTGAGTAGCAGAGCTAAGATACATTCAAACACATATGACATCCTGTTGCTCACCATATGGTTCTAATTGGTTGGCACAGGTGGATTCAAGGTTCATTTTAGGAATAGGTTCTACCTTGGAATTTGTATTGAAGCTAAAAGCATTTGAACTATTTCCTATAGCAGTATGAACATACCCACTTAATGATAAACATTAAACTTTTCCCTTTAAATGTACCGATAAGAAAGTTAAACAGAGTCCAAGTCTGTAGATTGAGTTAGTGTCATCTAATAATCTAACTCAGCAGATTTAGTCTCATAATTTATATGAAATTATAAATAAATCTCTTTTTTAAATCTTACTACTTACAGAGCTATTATATGTGTAGTATATATTCAAATTTTACTTAGCGAACCCTAAGGGTTGACACCAGTAAGTTTGAAACATGGTACATTAGGATGTCTTAGAGACTTCATGCCATTTCTATAGATATCTTTAAACTTAACACATGTGATCAGATGTCTCCTCCTCAAACAACAATAGAAATCAAAACAGGTTACTTATTTCAGGGTCTGACTATGAAAACAGGGCACTTCACAAATGTACAACTGAAGGAACTTAATACGGGAGAAAGAGAGAAGCCATATGGGAGTACAGAGTTTAACAACAGCAGGAAGCCACCACATTTCTTAGGCTGCAAAGACAAAGGAAGGAGATGTTGCTACCAGAGCCCAGAGGCCAAGATCATCTGATGGAAACCGGAATCATGGAAGGCTATGTGATAGAGCTGTAGCTACAGAAGAGATACAGCTGGAACAGGAGGCCCATCCCAAAACACAGAGGCATGCAGATATGTGCCTGGTTTCTCCTTCCCATGCTCAGTTCTTCCTCCCGCTCCTTCTCTTGTTGGAACCTAGCTGGAAGCAAATTGACTTGTGAGCCTAGAAATCTAGCTTACAGGGGATCAGCCATACAGAGGAGAACAAGGAAGAGTTAGGAATAGAATTGAAAGCAAGCTGGCCTAAAAACAGTACGGAAGTTCCATCCAGTGCCCACCTTACTCTCCACAGATGAAGATATACACTTTGGTCATAAGTAATTATTAAGTTGTGCCTCTCAACCATCAGGCTTGAATTACTTTCAGAGTTGATGAGGATATTTATGTCAGTACTTTAACAATTTTTATTGCATATCTAATGGATGATAAGCATTATTAAGACTCTATAGGAAATATAAAGGAGAAAGAATCCCTGACTGTATGTAACATTGTTGTTAGATGCCATTGAGTCTGACTCATAGCGACCATATGTATAACATAACAAAACATTCCCAACTCTGTGCCAGGCATAGGATCTTTTGTACGTTTAAGCCCATTGTTGCAGAAACTATGTCAATCCATCTAGTTAAGGGTCTTCCTTTTTTTCCTTTGACCTGTCATTCTCTCAAACATGATGTCCTTTTCCAGGGATTGGTCCCTCCTGAAAACATGCCCAAAATATGTCAGACATAGTCTAGCCATCCTAGCATCCAAGGAGCACTCTGGTTGCACTTCTTCAAAGACAGATCTGTTGGTTCTTTTGGCAGTGGATGGTATAGTCAATATTTGTCTCCAGCACCATAATTCAAAAGCATCAATTCTTCTTCTGTCTCTCTTATTCAATGTCCAGCTTTCACAACCATATGTATGATGCGACTGACAGTACCATGGCATGAGTCAGGTGCACCTTTATCTTCAGTGTGACATCTTTTCAGCACTTTAAAGAGGTCTTTGGCAACAGCTTTTTCCAGTACAATGTGCCTTTTTGATTTCTTGACTGCTGCTCCCATGGATATTGATTATAGAACCAAGTAAAGCAAAATCTTGGACAGCCTCAATCTTTTCTCCATTTATCATGAAGCTGTGTACCAACCCATTTGTAAGGATTTTTGTTTTGCTGCTGTTGAGGCACAATCTATACTGAAGGCTGTGTCTTTGATCTTCATCAGTAAATGTTTCATGTCTTCTTCACTTTCATCAAGCAGAGTTATGTCATCTGCATAATGCAGGTTGTTAATGAGTTTTCCTCCAATCATGATGCTGCATTCTTCCTCATAAAGTCCAGCTTCTCAGACTATTTGCTAATTCTTAGAGATAGAAGAGGTATGGTGAAAGGATACAACCCTGACACACACCTTTCATAACTTTAAACCAGGCAGTATTTCCTTGTTCTGTTCAAACAACTGCCTCCTAATCCATGTACAGACTCCTCATGAGTATATTTAAGTGCTCTGGTATTCCCCTACATTTATAGTTAGTCAGAGAAGACTAACTAAAAGAGGTAAATTCTAAAAGGAAGTAAAAGTTTTCCCATAGAAGAGGCTGTTGTTGTTAGGTCCCATCAAGTCAGTGTCCGACTCATAGCGACCCTATGTACAAGAGGCAAAACACTATTGTCAGTGCTTATCTGCTATTCATAGGGTTTTCAATGGCAGATTGATTTTTGGGAGTGGGTTGCTGGGTCCTCTTCCCAAGCCTACAGTATCTGGTGTTCTCCGGTGTTCTTCCATCCAGGTACTAACCAGGGCCGACTCTGCTTAGCTTCCGAGATCTGATGGGATCAGAAGCCACAGTGCAGCTGCAGGCATAGAAGAGACCAGAAGAGTGTTTTTGTAGAGGGACTGCCCTAAAGAATTGGGAAGAACATTTTGCATGGCTTACAGATATCCTTAGTTAGAGGAGTCTGGGTGGACTTAGTGATACAGAAGTCAGTAGAAAACTTTGGAGGTCCAACAAAGAGCTCTAAATCCAATCAATTGAGAACATGGTAAACTTTCTATGTGTGAGATGGTGCTAACGAGTATTAGGGAGCTATTTACATAACCTTTTTTACATAACATTTTTATATAACATTTACATAATGAGGAGGTAGAGAGTCAGGTTTTCACTATGAGGAAATATCACAGCATAGTGGTTGAGAATCTAGTCTCTAAAGTAAAACTGCCTGGGTTCAATTCAGTTCTAGCACTTACCTAATCCTTCCTTCTATGGTGGACAGAGATAATAGTTCCCTGCCCCCTTGTACAGTTCCAAGTATCAGTTTTGCACCTGACACGTGATAAGTGTTAGCTGTTATTGAAATCCTATTAGAGGATGAGCTTACCAATGACAGTATAGAGAAATAGTAAAATGCCCTTCAGACAGCTCAGATGTATATTTGGAACTATTGGTAGTCTAAATTGCAGTTGAAATCCCTGTGAATGCATAAAATCATTGCAAGACTCAGTTCAGAGAAAGCAAAATTAGAGGACTCTGGAGAGACAGAGGAAACAACAGAAAACACAGTCAGAGAAATAATAAAAGAATTCTGTTGACCAGCATAATAAAACCTCAGAGAATAATAAAAGACTCACAAAATAGTTATCACTTGGCAGAACATTGAAAACCCGGGATGGTTGTCTTCTGTTCAGTTTGCTGAGTTGGTCTGACCTAGGCATTACCATCATTTTTTGATCATTGCACCATCTCAAATAGTACTACTGGAGTAAGAGCCAAATCACAATGTTGTGTAAGTGCCTATCATCAGTGAGCATTAGAAAACTGTTACATTTTTTAAGTCATCCACAGGGAGTTGAATATACATCTCTGAATCTTCTAAGAGGGCTAATTTGGCAATGACATGAACTCAACATTTTCTCATAGGATGCCAGGTCCACATTACTGGTACCAAATTTCCCTGCTTCCCATTGGAGTCTGAAGATAATAAGGAGAAGGAATGAAGATATTATCAATAGCCACAAAACAGCCAAAATTGCTGCAAATGGTCTGGTGTCAGCCTGATACCAGCTCTGACTGAGGCTGTACATCTGTATGACATGTGGTTATTATGCCTGAGGTTGGAGTGAACAGTGGAGTGCTGGCCTGGGGGCAGAGATAAGGAAAAGAGATGAGGAAGAGAGAGATGGGCGGACAGATTTGCTGTACAGTTTTGTGTGTTCAATTTCCATTTCTGCTTAAAGAATGGGTGTGCAGAACTCCATTTGATAGCAGCTTAGAGAATATGACTTTCTGTGTTTCTCCTTTAATAGAAACCCATAGCATTAAAGTGCTTAAGGGTGCAGAGGCCACTAGAGATGGGGAAGCAGCTGTGATCTAACCAAGGGGATCAAAAAAGCAGGATCTTGCAGGTCTTGAGACTGTGTATCTTAATAAGGGGGAGCCATTTCATTTATTTTCCTTAACTGCCTTAAGATCCATAAGGCCTCATGGTCTCTATAACATGAATTGTTTGAAGAAAAGCCCAGCAACTCTTCAGTTTCTATTGTAATCAGGGTGATCATAAAATTGATCCTCCAAACCTTTTATTGGAAAGAAGTACAATGAATCCTTTCACTTGAACAATAGGCATAAGCTAGGACTAAGAATTATTAGAACATGTAGCCATCCTATTTATAACTCATTCCAGAACTTTTTTAGTTCATATAGTATAATGGTAAGAGTATATACTCTGGAGCCAAATGTACTAAATCCCAGGCCTACTAGCAACTAGCTGTGTGATTTTGACATGCCACTTAACTTTTCTGCAATTCACTATCCTCTTTGGTGAAAGAGGGCATAACAATTTTTCCTACCTCTGGGGGTTGTAGTATTATGGAAGTTAATATATGGACAGATGCTTAGAGCAGTTCCTGGTAGGTAGTGCAAGCTGAATCTTTATTATTTTTGTTATTTCAGACACTCAAAGGAAGGAACGTAATCTTGTAGACCTGACACTCAGCCTTCTTCCTCCATGCCTCGATGTAGAGAGATATTCAGCACATGTTTGTTGAATAAACAGAAGAAAGAAGGAAGGCATAAAGGAGGAGAAGAGCACTACTTTCATTCTTTATCTTCATTTTTTCTTGATTCTTTATTCTTCTATTAATTTTAGGATACTTTGAAGTTCCAGGACATTGACACCCACTCAAAATGTCACTCAAATGCCTGTTCTGACATAGTTTTTACTATACCCTTGGGATCCATTAGTTTTTGAGCTTCTTGTCTACTTGGTAGCTGCCGTCGAGTTGGTATCCGACTCATAGCGACCCTCATAGGGTTTTCAATGGCTGACTGTTTCGGGATTGCCTTGGGAGTGGATTGCCAGGTCCTTCTCCTCTTGTCTACTTAGTTGGCCTGTAACCAACACTGACCTTTCCTCAGCATCTGCTCTTCTACTTCACTGCCTCTCCCAAACTGGTAGACCTTACTGGAGAAAAGTTACCTCTTGTCAACTAAAATTAATTTTGTCAGCTAACACTGTTGCTATCACCCCTCAACTAGGTCTCACTGAAAACAATCATTTTATTAGCTATCATGTTGCCCAAAGATATCATCTTTACTATTCCTTGAGATCACAACCCACTCACCTCCACACCTCTTTTTGAAGTTGACCTGCTTTGTGCTTTACTGAAAAGAGGCTCTCTAACATAAACTTCAATCTCCTCTTTCCACATCCATGTGATTTGTAACTCCTCCTATTGTTTCCTTGCCTCTCCCAGAGGGGAAAGTATCCTATCTCCTTCCCAAAGATAATTATTCTCTGTCTTGATCCAAATCCATCCTTTTACTTCCTTCCTGTGGAACTGTGTTCCATCTGTTATCCCACTCTCTTTTGTTTTTGACATGTGTCCCAAATCCCTGATTCTTTCTCTTTTACATAGTAGTATGTTCATGTATTTTTCTACCTTAAAACAGCAAGAACAGCAATCTTCTCACCTCTCTCTATTTATTACTGAACCTGTCAAAAGAATAATCTACACATATTAGCCTCTCTTGCCCTTAATCAGTCCTAAACCCTTTCAAAGTGACCTCACATATTACTAATTTGAAATTGTCTTCTCATAAATTACTATTGACATTCTAATCCCTATATTCAATGACTTTATCTAAGTTATTCTCCTCGGTCTCTCTGTAGTATTTTATGTCATTGATCACCCTCTCCTTCATAAAACATGTTCCATGGCTTCCTTGACATGGACTCATCCTTGTTACCCTTTTGCCTCTCTAATTTGCCTTTGTCTCTCCCATCTCCCACCTCCTAAGTAGAGATGGTTCCCCAATATTCAGTTCTCTGTTTGATTACTCAAATCCCTTGGTGATCTTAACTATTTTTGTTGTTGTTGTTAGGTGCTGTCATCCGATTCATAGCAACCCTCATAGGGTTTTCAATGGCTGACTGTTTCAGGATTGCCTTGGGAGTGGATTGCCAGGTCCTTCTCCCATTTTTGTGGTGCTGGGAATTGAACTTGGGACCTCAGAAACTGCAGCACAGTGCTCTACCAACTGAGCTAAATCCCAGCCCCTAACTATTTTTTAGGCCTTTTGTTATCTCCTCAGTAAAGATGGCTCCAAGATTTATATTCCTAATCCAATACTGCAGATCCACATTTCCAGCATTCTGCATTCCAGCAGCATGAAAGTGGACCCTTCATGATGGAATTAGTACCCCTTTTAAAAGAGATCCTAGAGAGCTCCCTCACTGTATGAAGACACAAGACAGCGGTCTGCAATTCAGAAGAGGGCATTCACCAGAACATGACCATGCTGATGCCCTGATGTTAGACTTACAGCATCTAAAACTGCAAGAAATAAATTTCTGTTGTTTGTAAGGCATTCAGTGTATCATATTTTGGTATAGAAACCTAAACAAAGACATACTCACAGATTCAGGTTGTTAGAATTTCAACATCGTTTTTTCAGGACACAGTCCCACCCACAACATTTCACTGCAGAAATTGACTTCTCCCACCATCCAACTCCATCAGCCAAAATCCTTCTACTGCTTCAGAGTCTGGTGGACTTTCACCTCTACATGAAGTTGCTCATAATCACTCCACAACCCCTTCTGAGATGGTATTATATTTTGTCCCTTCTGGAACATAACTATATCTATACATCTTCCTACTGCTAAGTTCTAAATACCTCAAGGCATGGAAAGTATATATCATTTATCTTTGTATCCTTCTAAATGCCTAGCAGTGTGCCTTTTACTCATGAACTCACGTGGTTGAAGCAAATTAAAATAGCTGGCACAGTGGCTCATACCTGTAATCCCAGTGACTTGGGAGGTGGAGGCAGGAGGATCACAAGTTTGAGACTAGAGACAGTCTGTGTAATTTAGTGAGACCCTATCTCAAAATAAAAAGTAGAAAAATGGATTGGGGGTACAGCATTTGCAAAGCATGCAGCGCAGGGCCCTGAGTTCAACATCCTAGTTCTGTGGGGGAAAAAAGCAAATTAAAATAAATTTCCTTATAAATATGAAACTCTGTCCATTCCTGTATTTTTATTGCTTAAAGTAATTTTTCACTTTCATCATTAAATGTAAATGTTGACCAGGCCCAAAGAATTTCAATCTAGACTTACTTTTCATTGAAATATTTTGACATTAAAAACATATCTTTCTCGGTCTTTTTTTGAAACTCTATAAATTGGTTTCTATAGGTCATTATTCTATGCATTAATTTCCCCTTTGGATTATTTTGAAGTTAGTATTGCAGGTGCCCTGAATTCTGTTGGAATCTAATCATCTCACATTCAAAAGATATATCAGGGAGTGGTCCAGGGAGCTTGGCTTGGACCCTCAATTTTTGCCTTCTGGGCAATATGTAGAATTGAATCAGCATAATCAAGCACAGCTTTCTTTTGGGCCTGATTTTTAATTTTCAAATATGTAAATAATTCTTTATTGTAGGGGTTTTTATAACTAATATGATAATCCTAATCTATAGGTTTTAACTTGGAAAGAGATGGAGTAATTTATGCTCTTCTATTTTAATCACAGTAGGTAGCTATCCTAGTTTTTCTAAAATTGCTGCAAATATGTATATCTACTGTGTGTGTGTGTGTGTGTGTGTGTGTGTGTGTGTGTGTGTGTGTATGCTCGCAAGTGTCGGGGACGGTTCTTGGAATAGCTAGAATCTGATTAATCTCCTAAATAGATTGAACACATACACAGCAAGAGCATTCAGACTACAGGCTTTTAGTCAAGGACATGGCTTTCTTTTTAATGCATATTAGGGACTGACAGACAGAATTACTAAAGATCTGCAGTCATGGGGAGAAAAGGAAAAACAAGCGAAATGGTAGATTGAAATGGCGTTTAAGGGCCCATTTCTCTGCATGAGCTCGCTCCACAGAAAGGGTCCTAGGGGCTGTGGGGAAATAGGTGGCCTCCGGGCTGTGAGCTAATGTGGCACCGCTGCTGTTTGCATAGCTGCACAGCCCTAGGAGAGAGACCTGGGAAAGCTAGCTTGAATTCCAATGAATATTTACAATTACACTGCTCCGGAGCAAAATGCAATCACAGCGCTCCAGTCTACAGGTTTTATGCATCAAAAGAAAATGAGAGGAGAGCAGCAAAAATGGAGTTGCCTTTGGAGAGACTTATAAACACGAATCTCACCGCTTGTGGCAGAACTAAAATGCTTTATTTCTGACAGGAGCAATTTATTCTTCAGGCACCTTCCTTGATAGTAGAAAGCACCCAACTGGGTTTTGAAGTGAGAAAGTCTTCAGTAGATGGTTTTTAATTCTGAGCAAGAGAGAAGCATGGAAGGAATTGTATTGCATAATTTTGATTTTGTTTTCTAATAGACTCTGCAGAAGTGTGGGAAAATCCCTAAGCTGGTTCATAAACTCTCTCTTCTTTGAGTTTGAGTTTTTATCCTCTTCTTACAGATTATCATTTCTTCATAGGGTGGCACTGGGAAAAGCTGCCACCATTTTGTATCCTCAGTTTAAAGCCTTTGGGTAATGTATTCCCAGTAACAGATGCAATCCCCTTGCTTATTTTTTCTCGTGAGCTATTTTGTTGATTCACACCAAAGATCTGGAGAGAACTGGATGGGAAAAATTAGAAACATGTAGACCCAGTGAGGCAATTTTTAACTTTCAGAAGTGCCAGAGTAGATGAAATTGAATGTTTTAGAAGAACTCCATCAAAACTTGGTTTTGTGGTTCAGCTGACTAATCTCTTGGACTATTAAGATTTATATTGGATTACTATTTGCTAGCAGCCTGGGTTGCTGCACTAAGCAGAAGCCCTGTTAGCTCCCCACCTGTACTTTTACCCATTTATCAGCCTATTTTCTCCTACCAAGATGCCACTGTCTGCCATCCGCCTATCTTCTTTGTTACTCAATAATACACCCATCTTTTCATGTATCTCTACATCAACTTGTTTATATATATATCCAAGCTTAGAGCACAGGAAAGCAAGGATTATATGCCTACATTTATGTGACTGGCAATTGGCAGATCTGAGAATCCATGTTTCCTTCTCAGATTGTATCTTCTCAGATTCCCAGTTAGTTATAGACACCATGGAAGTGTTAAACCAGAAATTAGGAAAAGGAGCAACCTTAGGTTCCCATTATCTCCATCAGCCTTTCCCTAATCTTTGTTGTAGACAAATCATGTTTTCTCAGTCATATATAAGTGCTATGAAAACAGCTTCATTGCATTCTTCCTTCCACCTGAATCTCTGCCTCTAAATCTTCAAGGAAATTATGTAGCCACTATAGTTATTTGCCTGCAGCTGTAACCCTGTAGCAGCTGTAACCCTGTAGCATCCCATCCCATCAGATCTCAGAATCTAAGCAGGGTCGGGCCTGGTTAGTACTTAGATGGGAGACTGCCTGGGAAAACCAGGTGCTGTAAGCTTGGGAGAGGGACCCGGCAACCCACTCCCAAAAATCAATCTGCCATTGAAAACCCTACGAACAGCAGAGAAGCACTGACAATAGTGTTTCACCTGTTGTAGGTAGGGTTGCTATGAGTCAGATATCAACTCAACGGCACCTGACAACAACAACTACATAGTTACTTAGTCTCTACTGTTGAAAATCAAAATATGGCCTATGAATATACAGTACACATGTAAATATTTGTTGTAAAAAACATATAGAAATGATATTTGCTAAGTATAGTGCAATGAACCATCTTAAGTTAAAGTGATTCCTTAATTAATTCTTTACTCATGTGGTCCAAGAAGTGTTATGCTTTGGCTTAGTGACCCAAGATGGCTGTTATTCACCCTATGTGAGCAATTGATGAGTAAGCTAGGATTTTTTGTACTTGTGTTTCATTGAGTCTTCCTCATCTGCCTAATAGAGTAGGAATAGATAGTAGAATGAGCGTAAGTAGGAGATTTTGGATAATTGATGAGGATGTTTGAATTAGGATATATTTTGGTGGATTTTTTTTGTCATGTAAATAGGACCAATCTTGATGGTAGTGTTGTCCCTTGTGTTACTTCTGGCTTTCAAAACTGGAATGGGGCTAGGGCTAGTTTTATCAGCAGTGCTAAGGTTGATGCTATGAAGTTTTGGTCTGTGGTAATTTTTCTGCAGCCAGATAAGTAATGTTGTTGTTATTAGGTGCCATCAAGTTGTGTTTGACCCATAACGACCCCCATAGGGTTTTCAATGGCTGATTGTTTTGGGATTGCCTCAGGAGTGAATTGCCATGTCCTTCTCCCATTTGTGCAGTGCTAGGGATTGAACCAAGGGCCTCAGAGCAGAGCAGCACTCTACCAACTGAGCTAAACTCCAGCCCCAGGTAAGTAATAGTTTATAGTAATTGCTATTATGAAAATTATGGAAGCTATTTCTTGGACTAAGAAGTATTTAGTGGAGGGTTCTGTTGAGCAAAGCTTAGCTTGGCTAATTAGAATTAGGATAATAGTATACTAGTATACTAGTATACTGTTGTTGTTGTTAGGTGCCGTCGAGTCGGTATCCGACTCATAGCGACCCTCATAGGGTTTTCAATGGCTGACTGTTTCGGGATTGCCTTGGGAGTGGATTGCCAGGTCCTTCTCCCATTTTTGTGGTGCTGGGTGTTGAACTCAGGATTTCAGAGACTGCAGAGCGCGCTCTACCAACTGAGCTAAATCCCAGCCCCACACTAGTATACTAGTATACTTAATAGTATACTAGTATACTTATTTTTAATCCAACTCAGGTTAATAGGGAGAACTAGTTATTACCATAATAGTACCTAAAGTTAGGGTAATTAAGATGGTCAAGTGATTAAGGGATAAATTAGTATGACAAGGATATAAACCAACATTTTCGGGGTATGGACTCAATAATTTATTTAGCTGACCTTACTATAGAATGTGGCATAAGAGGTAGCACAGAGATATTTGAAGTCTTAATATTAGATTCAAGTCCTATAGTTTAGAAATAAGAGGATTTTAACCTCTATTATTTACTCCATCAGAGTAACTCTTTTATCTAACATATTTATTAAGTTTGAGGAGGGGGCATGTTAGGGTAATGGGTATGGAGATGTGTTGTGAACATATGGCCAAAGTTATCAGTAAAAAGGCTTTTTAATAGAGAGTGTATAAGTTGATTGTATCGAAATCGAGGCAACAATGTGCATGTTCATAGAAATAAAATTGTTGAGCATAGGGTCTTAACAGTAAAGTTAGTAATAAAACTTTCTAGTGTTTGGGAATTATGTTGTCATCCTTGGAAGATGATAGTGGTAAGGGTAGCTATCATAATATTGGTATATTCAGCTATAAAAACAGGGTGAATAGACTTGCAGCATATTCTACATTAAATACTGATACTTAATCAGATTCTCTTCTGTCAAATCAAAGATGCTGAGTTAATTTCTGCTAATGTGCAGGTAAATCATATTATTGCTAATGGTCTTATAAATATAACTGTTCATAGATTTTCTTGGGTTGTGATAAGTGTTGATAGGGTAAGTGATCCATTCAGTAACAGCATAGATGAAAGGATGATTGCTAAAGTTACTTCATAAGAGATTGTGCGGTAGCTCACAGTGCTCCAATAAGTAAGTATTTTGAATTTGAATCCTGACTATAAGATGGTGTATAAAATAAGCTAGGTATGGCTAGAAGGAAAAGAATGCCTATGTTTGTATTATATGGGGGAGGAGTACGGGGAATGGAGTTTGTATGGTTAGTGCAATAGTGAGGGCTAGGTTTGGTGCAATTATATATTAGCAGGGTTGAGGAAGTGAGTGATCCTAGAGGTTCTTCTAAAAATAGTTTTATTACATCAGTGAATGGTTGTAAGAGGCCAAATGGGCTGATGACATTTGGTCCTTTTCATAGTTGTACGTGTCTTAGCATGTTGTTGTTGTTGTTTTTGTTGTTGTTGTTGTTCAATTAAGGTTAGAAATGCTATAGCTAGTAGAACTGGGATAATTAGTATCAGGAGGTTAGTTATAACCATGTTGTTAAGGAGAGGATTTGAATGTCTGGTTAATAAAATTTTAAGTTTTACACCATTACTGGGCTCTGCCACCTTAACAAGTCCTGTTTTCTGGCAGGGCAAAATAAGAAGTATTAGATTAAATGAATTCATCTGTTTGTTTTTAGAGCACTTATGTGAAGCTGGCTCTATTTCTCTTGTACTTTTGTACCAGGAGAAATGTATAATAGATAGAAATGGACCTGGATTACTCTTGGATTCTGGAGTGTGTGTGTGTGTGTGTGTGTGTGTGTGTGTGTGTGTGTGTGTGTTTAAAGAATCACATTTCATACATACATGTACATATTGATATTTATGTATACATATAATTGGTACTTTCATATGCAAATATACATATAATTTAATGTATATGTAAATATATGATGTGTGCCTGTGTGTTCAATCTTTGATTTGTAACAGGACAAGAGAAGGAAATAGACATGAGATTTTTTTTACTCATTCACTCACAAACATTGATTGGGCATCTAAAGTAGGGCACACAAAAATAAGACATTTATCAGGGAAACCTCTAATCAGATTAAGTAGAGATTGTGTAGAATTTTGGTAAACTCTAGAATCTAGACCAGAAGGTAGAGGCCAAATAAGACACTAGTGCTTAAAAACAGAGAAAACTTTGTAAGATAGTCAACAGAAACAAGTATTCCCTTGAGAAATTCCTTGGCAAATATTTTTTAAGGCTTCTAAAAGGGCCTTTTGCCTGCAGAATATCCAAAGTTGGTATAACCAATTATCTTGACAAGAACCTATATGCAGTTGCTAATGACCTACAGAGAAGAATCCATCCTGAATTCTTCCCATAGTCTCAGACCCTCCAATAGCAAGTACCCTATAACTTTTATTAAAATGGTTCCTGTTGGCCCTTTCAACTAATGATAACTGCATAATAAGGCAACAGGAGAGGGTGTTGTAGGTGTTGGTGGCTTCTTTGAAATCCTATTCATAGCACTAATGATCTGTGGGTAAAAGGAGTCACTTGTATATTTTTGTAGAATTATTTTAGATTTTTGTCATTTTTCCTTTCACTAAAAATGTACTAAGTAAAGTCATAATAACTAGATAACTAATTGCCTCCCCCACTGATGTTCAACTTCTATAGCAAATGGGCTCAAGTGGAAACTTAGCCAGAAAATGATTTTTGTGAACTCAAGTGAAACTCTAATGATACCACCACATAAGAGAAAAACTGCTACCATCATATAAAATAAGTTAACACAGAGCAGACTGATATCTAACAGAAGCCTTTTCAACCCTGCAGGTAGTGGTGTTTTCAAAAGTTTGCAAGCTGATCATTTTATCTAGTATTGTTTGAATGTTCAGATGTCCCTCAGAAGGACAGATAGCATTTATTTCTAACCTTGAAATAGATACTCAATGGAAATGGGAAATAATGAGATTTGCCTGTACATTTCAACTAATACATCAGTCCTCACTTATGGCTGATATATCCAAGATTTAGTTCTTCAGTCAACTTGAATCCTCAACACATCTTCCAAAACTATGACTTTGTATTGATGACAGTTTAGCTTTTATTATTTTGAGAAAAAATTGTTATTTATTGGTAAAGTTAAAGTTTTCTTAACTACATAACTATTGTTCAGTCCCTTCACCCTTCTATGTGTACATTTATAAAATTGTTAGGTGTTGTCGAGTCAGCATCCAACTCATAGTGACCCTACGTACAGTAGGCGAAAACAGTATTGTTAGTGCTTCTCTGCTATTCGTAGGGTTTTCAATGGCTGATGTACAAAATAGGTACATAAAATGCACAAAACTACGTCCAGAGGAATAAGGGAGCCAAGATTTGTTGTAAACATACCTAACATGCCAGACATTGTCCTTGGAAATTTACAGACATGATCTCATTTTAATCCTCAAAATAACTGTATAATGAGATCTCTGTTTTACAGACCAGAAAATAGGAGTTAAGAGAGATATGCAACCTGTGACTTTTGGCAAATGTTAGTATAAGAATTTAAACCCTAGTGGAAATCCAAAGTCCTTATAATGGTTAAGATCTTGTGCGTACACCTCCTCCCTTCATTGCATCTCAGACCCATTTTCTATTATCTCTTCTCCAGTCCTAAAACCCTGCTCCCACCTCAGGGCTTTTGCATTGGCTTTTCCCTCAGCCTAAAACCCTCTTCCCCCATAACTAAATGTCTCCTTCCTTCACCTTCTCATGTCTTGATTACAATATCACCATGTCAACAAGGCCTCCTCCTAATCATCCTACTTAAAACTATACCCACAGGCCTACTCCTCACCCCTAGTCCTTTTTACTGTACTCTGTTTTCTTTTCCTGTAGAATTTATCACCCTCTAATGTTATCTTTGGGCTGGAATTTAGCTCAGTTGGTAGAGTGCTACTCCACACTTTCTGAGGACCCAGATTGGATCCCCAGCACCAAAAAAATGGGAAAAAGATGTGGCAGTCCACTCCGGAAACAATTCTGAAACAGCCTTTGAAGACCCTAAGAGAGTCGCTATGAGTCAGATATGACTCAACGGCACCTAACAATAGTATAATCTTTATTGTCTCCTTCTCTCACTAGAATGCATGCTCCTCTAAAACGTAGATTTTGTCGTTTTCATTCTTTGATGCTTCCATGTGTGTGTGAGCGTGGGTGCATGGTTTTGTTTTTGTTTTTGTTTTGATTTTGTTTTTTGTTTATTGGGTTTTTTGTCTGTTTGTTTTTGTTGTTTTGTACGGGGGTTTGAAACCAGGGTCTTGTGCCTATTTGCTTTGTAGGTGCTGGACCACCTCGCTGAGCCCCCAGCCCTTATTTTTTTACTTTTTGAGACAGGGTCTCGCTGGGTTGCGCAGGCTGCCTGTGATCTTGGCCTTGCGATCCTCCTGCCTCCACCCCCCAAGCCACTGGGATTGCAGGTGTATACCACCACACCTGACTATAAGCGATTTTATATGTGGGTGGGAGTGTGTATGTGTGAGGTTTTTTGTTTTCTTTTTTTATTTCTATGTTCTTCCTTTCTTGTTTTACTCTCTTCCCTCTTTCTATTCTCCTTCTCTTTTTCTTACGCTATATATGCATCCTTGTATTAATTATTTTACCATCAGAGCCCCCACACGTCTGTCAGTTTGCCGCACTGTGGGGGCTTGCGTGTTGCGATGAGGCTGAGAGCTCTGCCACTGTAACCTCGGACATGAGCAAGGTTACCCACGGTGGACAGGTTTGCAGCTGAGCTTCCAGACTAACACAGATTAGGAAGTAGGACCTGGCGAGCCACTCCCGAAACAACTAGCCATTGAAAACCCTATGGATAGCAAAGAGACACTGTCAGATATAGTGCCGGAAAATGAGGCCCCCAGGTTGGAAGGCACTCAAAAGACTACTGGGGAAGAGTTGCCTCCTCCAAGTAGAGTCTGCCATGATGATGGAAATGGAGTAAAGCCCCAGGGTGCTCAACTTGCTGTTGTGGCATGACTCAAAATGAGGAGAAACAACTGTAAACATCCATTAATAATTGGAACATGGAATGTAAGTAGTATGAATCTAGGAAAATTAGAAATCGTTAAAAGAGAAATGGAGCGCATAAACATTGAAATTCTAGGCATCAGTGAGCTAAAATGGACCGGCATAGGCCATTTTGAATCAGACAATCATATGGTCTACTATGCTGGGAATGATAAACTAAAGAGAAATGGGGTTGCATTCATCATCAAAAAAGACATTTCAAGATCTGTCATGAAATACAATGTTGTCATTGATAGAATAATATACATACGCCTACAAGGAAGGCCAGTTAATATGACTATTATTCAAATTTATGCACCCACCACTAAGGCCACAAATGAAGAAAGGGAAGACTTCTATCAGCTTGTGCAATCTGAAATAGATCAAACATGCAATCAAGACGTACTGATAATCACTGGTGACTGGAACACAAAGGTTGGAAACAAAGAAGAAGGCTCAGTAGTTGGAAAATATGGTCTTGGTGACAGAAACGAAGCTGGAGATCGCATGATAGAATTTTGTCAGACCAATGACCTTTTCATTGCAAATACATTTTTTCAACATCATAAATGGACTTCACCAGACAGAACATACAGGAATCAAATTGACTACATATGTGGAAAGAGACAATGGAAAAGCTCTGTACAAAATGTCAAAACAAGACCAGGTGCTGACTGCGGATCAGACCATCAACTTCTCATATGTAAGTTCAAACTGAAGCTGAAGAAAATTAGAACAAGTATAGGAGAGCCACAGTATGACCTTGAGTATATCTCACCTGAGTTCAGAGACCACCTCAAAAATAGGTTTAATGCATTAGACACAAATGACAGGAGACCAGAAGAGTTGTGGCTTGACATAAAAGATATCATTCAAGAAGGAAGCAAAAAGTTCTTTAAAAGACAAGGAAAAAAGAAAAGACCAAATTACATGTCCAAAGAGACACTGGACCTTGCCCTTGAACGTCGAGCAGCTAAAGCAAAAGGAAGACATGATGAAGTTAAGGAACTAAACAGAAGATTTCAGAAGGCAGCTCGAGAACACAAAAACAAATGTTATAATA